>PVHY01001176.1:65407-151373 GCA_004024945.1 Uropsilus gracilis
GAAGGCATGAAGGGAGTTTTTTTTTTTTTTTTTTTTTTTTTGAGATATTTATATACCACTAAGGCATTCTCTTTAATGACGAAAAGCTTTACTTAATTGCTTCAAAACATTCTGTGGAAAGTAACATAGGAACCAACACAATTCATTTCTCTTAATAACCAATCATATATCTACAAACTGGTGGTAGACACATGCACTGTAGTTGAACAGATCATCCTAACCTAAGTAGATTTAAACATTAGCCTTTATGTATTATTCCTGTGAGTTGTATCTGATGAAACAAAATAAAAACTTTTGACAAAGTGTGTCAAATTACACACTACAAAATACTATTTTTTGCTGCCTGTTATCTACATGATCGTTCTTTGAAGTCTAACCAACACTATTTGGCTTTATTAAAATTTGTTTTGCTCATTTATAAAAAACAGGTGCATTTTAATTTACAATTCTTCAGAAGGTAAACAGTATTTATCTAATGCTTATTTTAATTTATATTTCTGCTTGAGTTGTTCGTATTCCACTGAGTTCTTGGTACTTCTAAGCTTACATATTTTAAATGGGAACCTTTTTTTTTTAATTTCTGTTACAAAAATTAGAATTATATCTACAGACACTTTAATTTCTTCAATTGAACTGACTTTCAAATCATTATTTCTTAATAGCAAAGAATAGCTGGCATGTGTTAATATTACCAGTTTCTTTTTCTTTTATCCTCTCTCAAGGTCCTGCTAGTACTGTTTCTTCCTTTCAATAACTCCCACTGAGATGTACCAACCAATAACTTCATTGTACACCCATTTTGGCTCCCCACTAGCTCCAATGCAACAGATCAGCAGGCGCCAAATGCACAGTTTACAAATACAAATGACTGTCTGGTAGCTCTATTGACAGAATGCCTCTGAAAGGTTCTTTGGTGCTGAAGAAATTGCACATGCACTAGAGATAGACAGTGAGCGATCAATTTAAATTTAATCTGACATCATCTACTGTCACCCATAGAAAAGTGGTAAAACATATCCATTCAACCCAAAGAATTGCAAATGGTTTACCTGTAAGATAAAGTCTTGTTAATTTGTATAAAGTCCAAAGGTGATCACAACTAATAAATACAGTGAGAATTGCTTCTGGTAGTCAAGAAATAATTTATAATTAAGTCTTAACTGTAACAAATTCATAGAGAATATTCAAAACAGATTTTTCCCCTAACTTTTTTCTTTTTCAAAAAATGAGAGTGAAAGAACCTGTGAGCAAAAGTCAAAGACAAGGGGGAGACAGGATGTATCCAAATTAATCTGGTAGAAGAGGAAGATGAGGATTAAGATCCCTTTATCTGGAATATTTTGAGTTCTTAAATAAAATATGGGAACAACAACAAAATAAATATAAATAGGTGGTGACCAGAAACTAATCATCATTAAGTAACATCAGCAAAAAACAATAATATATTGTCAAGAAAACAGGCAACATGTTTATCACTAAAAAAGAAAATAAATGGACTGCAGTCATAATAAATTCAGTTATATTTCCACACACAGGGTTTGATTTTTCTAATTAGAATACTTAGGTGTTTCCCATTTTCCAAACATTGTTTTGTCTTATTTACAATTTTCATTTTGAGGTGGTACAAAATTTAGACATAGTGAAATGCACAAATGTTTAGTGTATCATTAAATGTGCTTTGACAAATGCATATAAGGTGAGTACTTTTTTCTTAAATTTACATATAGAATTCAACTCTTTGAGCTTACAGTTTCATGGCTCTTAACATACACATATAACATATGCATACTACCTCTGAACATGGGGTACAGAAAATTTCTAACAATCCCCTTTTTTTCAGTCTTCCCCTAATTTTACCATCTACTGATCTCTTCTCCATTCCTATAGTTTGCCTTTTTCCAAATGTCATATAATGGTATCATATAATATGTAATTATGACAGTGGAATAACATACAATATAATCATAAGAATGGCATCTTTTATGGTATATGTACACAATGTACTACTACTCAATGATCAAAAAAGATAAACTCATGCTATTTGTGGCAACATGGATGGAGCTCAAAGGGTTAATGCTAAACAAACTGAGTCAGAAGGAAAAAAAGATAAATATTAGGTGTTTTCAATTATAAGTGGAATACAGAAAAAACAAAGGGTCAGACAAAGACAAACTGTGAAAGTTGTTTGGGGGGGGTTGAGGCGAAAAGGGGGAGAAAAGTACAGGGTACTTTGATGAATATGGGTGCTTTGATGGTGAGGGAACCTACAGGGATCACACCTGAGAGAAGAAATCATATTGTGCAAAAAGTAGCAATGATTTTTAAAAAAAGTACTAATTCAAATATTAAATAAAAATGGAGCAGAAATGAGATTTGATCTTTTTTTTTCCTTTTTTGTCCTATATTCCTAATGGTATCAAATAGCCAGGAAAAAAAATCTAATTATTGGTGTCACTTAAATGTGGAACACAGAGAAACCAAATAAAAGTTCAAAGACAAATTTTAAAATCAACCCTTGAAAGGTGACTAAAGATCTGAGGACTCAGAGATGGGAATTGGAAGCAGGGTGAGCATGATGGACTATGAGTGGAAAGCTAAGGGTGCTTCTGGTAATGAAAGAGATATAGGGATCACAACTACGGGGAGGAACCCTATATTGTCAAAATATTAAGCACGTGAAACAAAGGTACTTCATTAAAAATAACAAAATATCTTGGGGGGGGGGGGAAGAATGGCATCTAGTCCTACTAGATAACCAAACTGCTAATTTATGAGATATCTGCCCCACCTAGTTTTAGTTTTACCCCACCTCTCCCATCCTACCATGCTCACTTTCATCCTGCCACTGCTATGACCAAACAGCCATAGCCAACTTTCCCAGGCTGGGTACTTTTAAGGAATTATGGCCATAATTTTCAGTGATCTAGTGATCTGCGATAAACAAGTACCCAGAGATGGGCAATTCATCAGCATCAGAGCAGCCTGTCACATTTTCTGGGAGTGCAGCACACCTGCTGCTTTTCCCCTATCACTGGGTAAAAGAACTATAGGTGGTAGGGTATTTGCTGGCCCCAATTTTAAAGGTAAGTTTCCCTTCAGCTTCACATTTCACACCACATCATTTATTCTTTTCTCTCTGGTTGTAGAACATTTCCCAGGCCTGTCTTGGGTTACCTTCCTATTCTCTCCCTATCTCCATATAAAATCTATGCCTTTACATTTGGAAAACAATCTGATCAAACCACACAAAAACCCACTAAGGATTCATTGATCTGTGACTCCATTGCAGGTATTGGTAAGTACTCTCTTCAAACACATTCACACTTTTCATATATACTGAAAACGCTACTATTTTGTTTAGGACTCTGGGGTTAAATATACTCTGACATCAGTCCTAGTCCTGCCACTATTTAGTTATATGGTCTCGCTGGTTATTTTCCCTTCCTAAGTCTCAGTTTCTCTGAAATAAGCAAGAGGCAAATAGAATACTGCTTGCACTCTTCCCCCAAACCCCCAACCAATGCCTTCCTCTGGAGTGGCAGGAGAGTGCAAATCTACTTTCTCTTTCCTCACCACAACCACAATTCCTCCAGTTGACCCCAGAAATGCTGAGTTACTATGTAAAAGTAATAGTAATTATAGTAATTTATGGAAACTGCTTATCATTTAAGCCTTAATTACCATGCAGCACAATAACAATTATGCAAGCCATTACATGTGTCAGATTCACTTTGCTGCATGATTTATTTGATTTTTAACACTAACTTCTATCACACAGGCTCAGTGTGTAGTTCACACAGCATGTGCCCTCACAATTAAAAAAATATTAGATGGTATAGTGCCTAGGAGGGAAATCAGGCCCCTAAGGGAAAATTAAAGTAATTTCTTTCAATAAGCTTCAAATATAGTCACTTCTGATCGCCCTCCCTATTCCCAGGACCATACACAGTTACAGGATATGAGAGAACTACTTCCCAATCCCCAATTTTTTTGAGAATCTTATTGACTCAATTTCTTTTTGCACTAAGACATACATAGAATGCTGTTACTCTGATACATAAGCTAACAGATAAGCTTTGCTGGGTCAAATACACATCTCTTGAGCCACTGCACTACAGCTGGAGAGTAGGAACACGGCATCATGTAATAAAGAAAATGACCACTTTACATACACACAATGGAATACTATTAAGCTATAAAAAAGGAGGGGGGGCATCTGCTACAATATAGAATAATAAAAATGTTATGGAGTGATGAAAATTACAATATGAAATAATAAAAACTTGGATAATCAGAAGAAAAAAATTTAAATTAGCTCACCATTAACTACCCTCAATTCTGAGAGTGTGATTTTGTTCATCATTATCTAGGGGGGGAGGGAGTCTCTTTTATAGTCAAATGCTAGTATTCTTAAGTGGGAAAAGTTACTAATTTTCATTGTTCCTTTACTATACCAACTGCTTTGTGACAATAGCAGACCATAGATGTTCAATAATTTTTTTTTTTTTTTTGAGACTAAGTTTCACTATGTTGCCCTGTACTCCTGATCCAGGATCAGATCTGAGTAGTTCAGATCCTAGATTGGATCTGGGATCCCACAGACTCAGGCAATTCCCAGCCTCAGCCTCTCAGGTAGCTGGGATTACAGGCACGTGCCACCACGCCCAGCTATTTTTTTTTTTGAGACTAGGTCTTGCTATGTTGCCCCAGGCAGTTCTCAAACCCAAGGATTCAAGTGATTCCTAGACTTGGCCTCCCTTCCTATGGTGGGATTAAAGATGTGCGCCACCATGACCAGCCCTCAATAAATACTTTGATCATTTTCAGTTTACTACACTTATTACAAGTTTAAGAGTTTTAGTTCTCTAAATGTGGTAACTATTATCAACAATGCATTTGACCTAGACTTTGTTGTAGGTCATCTCATGACTTCATGTGTAAAAGATACCAGCCCAGTCTTACTCATAAATCCCAGAGCCATATAAACTGTCCACAGAGCACTTTTCTCATTAGAGGAACCTCACATTCAAAATGCCAGGAAAGGGAACTCATTATCTTTATCCCAAGGTTGCTCTTCCACTGACTTGCCCAGCTCAGTTCAGGTCAGACTTCTGGCCATCACTGCTGGCTTCCCCCTCTTGCAAGTCTTCCCAATCTACTGACAAAATATCTCAAGAAAGTCCTGTTTCTCTCAAGCTTTAGTGCCGTTGCTAAAATGTTTAGCAATGTCATTTATTCAAGAATCATCTACTGGTTATCTATCAGCAACTCTTGCCTGAATTACTGAAATGTGTTCTAGTTTCTAGCTTGACGCTCCCCTCCCCTCCTACCCACCCCAATCTACACTTTAGATTGCAGACAAGTGATTCCCTGATTAAAACCCTATATTGGCGGTTCATAGCTTTTAAAGCAATGTCAGCATAACTGAAGGCTTTCAGGAGCTGGCTCTCATTTCTCACGGCCTCACCCCTCAGCATTCCACCTCTCCTCCACTCATATTCAGTGAGATATCTCTGTGCTTGTTGTCAAATGTCCCTTTTCTGCAAGTCCTGGCTTCTCTTCTCACCTCCTTGGAAGTATTTCTATAGAACTTTAGGAGCCTAACATCTCCATAAATCTTGGATCATTACCCCTCGGTTGAGCTTTGACAGATCACTTATCACATCATAAAAAACAGTCTATTACCTTGCTTGTCTCCTTTTTCTACAGTTGCGAATACTTTGAGGGCAGGGATCCATTCTTAGTAAACTGGTTTATATGACTTGATGTACAGCTATATATTTGAGGTAACAGTTCACAACACTGAATAGGTTTCAGGTATACATTTTCTCACCTCAAGAACTGTATATACAGCACGGTGGCTTGTGCCTATAAGCTTCAGCCTATGAAGTGGCCGGGGCTAGGGATCGTGGTTCGAGTCCCGCCTGGGCCCGTAGCAAGACCTAGTTCCAAAAAAATAGCTGGGCGTGGTGGTGCGCGCCTGTAATCCCAGCTATCTGGGAAGCTGAGGCAGGGGATTGCTTGAGTCCGTGGTACCCTGGGCAACGAGAGCCTGCAGTTCCACGGGCAAAAATAGTGAAACTTAGTCTCAAAAAAAAAAAAAAAGAACTGTATATACACGACTCCAGACTCTCTACCCCCAAAATAATTATAGAATGACTGACGTATAGAAGATCTAAATAAATGTTTGTTGAGTTGATAGGCTATATGATATTCTTTTGAGTATAAAGCAAAAACAACTAATATTTGTTAGTACTTTATGATTTATGATACAACCATCATCTCTCACTTTTTTAAAAAAAATAATCCTATTATGTGTAGATGGTATGAATCATATTTTATATGTAAAGAAATAAGAACAAAGAAATTAAATGACTTGCTCAGGCAGGTCACAAATAGCTTTCCTGTATTTTAGGACTGAAAGTCCTCATCAAACTACTGCATCTCTATTGAAATATTAGAAGTGAGAAAATCCATTTTGCATCAGGACTTCAAATGACCTCTCACTGTGAAATTTAATTTTTGAGTATATAAGGGGCATTAGATGAATTTTTAGGGAAATAGGTCTAATTTGAATTAATACTTGTAATGTTTACACTTTTCATATATTATGAAACATCCCCATTGTACTTGACATCTTAGAAAACTGGTATTTAAAATCTATGGTAATTACAAGGTCTATATGTTTATTAATAAATACTATGAATACTGAGTACAGAGTCAGAAAGTTTATCTGTCTTGGCAAGATTCATAGTTGTGTACCCTGAGAAACACAAAGTCATAGTCTTAGCCATATTCTAGGTCTTAAATAACACTAATGTTCTTGCTAGATATAGTCAGAAATGAACAGCAGTAGTATCAATTTCCTTTAATCTGACCTAGAATTATAGTCTAATTGCTTTGATGTATTTACAAATAACAAACTTAATTCAGAACAAGTTTCTCATAGTACAGAACTCTTTTTCTTTCAGAGATTAATTTCCAAACATTAGAATCACCTACTGTAAGCATTTCTATAAGGGTATATCCAGTAACTCTCACAGTCAATTATACCACACTCTAAAGTGGAAAGAACAAACAAACAAGAAACACCTTTTTTTCATCCAAGTAGGAAAGTATGACCGTTTCAACACAGGACTATTAAACAATTATTTTAAGTTCATTTTTAAGATATATAAAAATGAAATTTAAAAAATGAATACTCACAACACATCCCTAAAGTCTCCAAACACATACATGTGCCTAAAGCTGTCGATGGCTATTACAGGGCAGTCTGCTGGTGTTTTCTGTATGTGCAGAAGAGGGTGTCTAAATTTGTCACAATCAGCATGTAAAAAGTTTATTGTACCTTTAAAAGAAATAGAATTTAAGTAGCTAGATTAGAATTTTCTTGACTGTATTCTCATAAGCTTGCAAGTTCACAAAAAGTTACACATTAAAAAAAAAAAAAGGTTAGCATGCTTTAGAGTAACAGGGATCACAAAAACTAAAACCTCAATATTACAATACTTAGTTCTTAGGGCAGAGTATAATTTCACCTTAGATACAATATAAACTCAATCTGAATTCAAATGCTGCAGTGACCACTAATATCTGTTTTACAAATAATACAGGTCTGTGGGCCAAGTTCCTGAAGCTGACAGAGAGGTAATTTTCATGGCCTCATCTTTATATTATCAATGCCCTTCCAGTTCCTACTGGCTGCTTTTTGACCTAAGCCAACCCCTAATTATTTACTATGTGACTACTATGGCCATGGTTTGATCCAATGTTTTTATTTTGTTTGATCTAATTCTCTACCTATAGAGGGACAGCTGCTTCTACCTCAAATTCCTTTTGCTGCCTAGAATTTTTCAGAGAACTACTCAACTTTATTTTATTTTGAAATACTGATCAAACTGTAAGATCTCTAATTTTATACACACAAACACCTAAGTTGTTTTTTTTTAAAGCCACTGCTTTATCTTATTTCTCTACAAATTTCTCCCATCTCCAAGTTATTGAGTAGAATTACAATAACTTGTTAAGTTTTTAATTCCAATACTTTTATATGGGTCTAACATGAATAGTGGAAGGAAGGGGGAGAAAGAAACAAAGAGCAAGAAAGGATGATGAAAATAAACACCTTAATCCGACTACCTTTTTCACTTATTAATTGTCGAGCTACTTCATTCTGGAATATTTCTAAACTTTCTGTGTCTTCTTTCATGTGGAAGAGTATGAGAAAAGGCAGTCCTTCTTCTGTCAATTCCTGTAGAGAGAAATATTCAATGAGAATCATCAGGCCTCTCTATTCAGTTCCAGTTATTTTTTATGTAGGAATAAGCTTGAATTCAATCCATATGAAAGTTACAACATCCCAGGAGATAAAAGGTCCAGATTGTTAAAAAGACATTAGCCTGAATTGAAGAACAAACTCACTGTTCCCACCCCAAGTACCCAGAAGCTCAGAGGACCCACAAGCCCCACACTACAGTGAGAATTAATCTGCCCTAAGTAACCACTAGCCTTATCTGTTAACTGGTATTGTGTATAGGGTATCAGAGGACTACCAGTTTTAGAAAATGAGTTGTTGAAAAGGAAAACTATGCTGTTTATGAAGATATTGATTTTCGCCGGGCACAGTGGTGCACGCCTGTAATCTCAGTGCTGGGAGGCTGAGGCCAGGGATCACTTGAGTCCACTGGTTTGGGACTACCCTAGGCAATATAGTGAGACCTTGTTTCAAAAAAAAAAAAAAAAAAAAAAAAAAATACTGATTTTAGCGTTAACTTAAAGTAAATCTGATTTAAAATATTTGTTTTATTAATGAAGCAAAATCTACTTCATTTACATAAGATACCCAAAGGTGAAAAGTAATTCAGAGCAAAAGATAAAAAATTTACAAGTTTTCCACCAATACACAATCAATATCATTGGCAAATACCAGCAATTACATGTGTATTTTTATATATCCTGTATATATACATATACAAAAGTACCTTGAAAATTATAAAGTGCTTTTTAAAATTGTTACCAGAGGCCGGGCACGGTGGTGCCTGCCTGTAAGCAGCAGCCTAGGGAGCTGCGGCCTGGGTCAGAGATGGCAGTTCGAGTCCCGCCGGGGGCACGTAGAGAGACCTAGTTCCAAAAAAATATAGCTGGGCGTGGTGGCGCGCGCCTGTAATCCCAGCTACATGGGAAGCTGAGGCTGGAAACTACTTGAGTCTGTGGTACCCCGGGTAATGTGAGCCTGCTGTCCTACAGGCAAAAATAGCGAGACGTAGTCTCAAAAAAAAATAAATTAAAAAAAAAAAATTGTTACCAGAGACTAATACAAAACAAATACATCATATAGCTAGGATCTAATCATTTAATCTCCCTAACAAATGCTAACTTCTGGTTCATTAGAAAATGTCTGGAAAGGGTTGCATAGTAAAATTATTTCCAACAACCATTTTTTCCTGTCTCTCTTTAACTTAGGAACAGCCTCGGCAAAACGCATTAATGTCCTTTATCAAAAAAACAAAACAAAACAGAAACCCTTGAACCTGTCTTATAGGATAAGAGTTTTATTTCTGGTTCCTATCTTCATGTTTTAGCCTGTTTCACTCATATATAAGATCCGTATTAAGCTGTTTGTCACAGTTATCTTTTCTTAAAATTTAAATATTAACTTGGACACAATAAAATCAATTTGGACAATTTGATGGCTTTTATTCACAAAGTTTGGAAATATCAGTACTATCTAATTATCCATAAAATATAACTGGAAAAGAAAACTTTTACCTTATTCTTTATCAGTGGCTTCCTATATTTCTTCCCTGTAGCACCTGACATCACACTGATCTTTTAGCAAGTCGATTTAAAGTTGTTTTTCCTATCTTTTCTATCTCTTGAGTTCACCTCCCTCCCACCCCCCACTCCGCGTTGCTGCTACTACCCATGGTTCTGTTTTGGACTTCTGTGTACTAGCCTAGCAACATAAACTACCATCAATTTCAATAACCTCTAAATGATCCCTCCCTATCTTTATCTTGAAGCCCAGTTTTTAACTACAGTCCAAGGCTAGATCTCAAATTTTCTGCTTAATTTCTCCATTTCAATCTAACCAGTGCCTGAAACATTAACACACAATTTTCTCCTTTCTTCTTCCCCATTTCTTGAGGACTTCTGCTTCTCTTTTAGCTCTTCTGTTTCAACACTGAATATCGTCTAGAAAGTTTTCTCTGATTAACTTGATTTTTCTGCCAAAGGTGGAAGTGAATTTTTTCTTCAGAATTATCAGAACAGAGGGCCGGGCATGGTAGTGCATGCCTGTAAGCAGCAGTCTGAGAAGCCACCGCCGGAACCGGGGCTCGCGGCTTGAGTCCTGCTGGGGGCAAAGTAGCAAGACCTAGTTCCAGAAAAAATCGCAGGGCATGGTGGCGCGTGCCTGTAATCCCAGCTACCTGGGAAGTTGAGTCTGGGGATCGCTTGAGTCGGTGGTTGCCCAGGCAACATGAGCCTGCGGTTCCACAGGCAAAAATGGTGAGACCTAGTCTCAAAAAAAAAAGAACTATCAAAACATTTTCTCAGCTCCCCTCATGTGGTAGGGCATGAATTTATACTATAATCCTTATTTGTGAACTACTGATGTGAGAAAATGTTTTAGCAGTTAAAGACAGATGACTGTATTTCATTCTCTTTTGTACACAGATTTCTGCACACAGTATTATACACTATGACTATAAATGAAGACACAAATGTTTCTGAATATTGGAAGACTCAGCATTCACCTTTAAGAGGATTTAAGAAGCTGAAAGTAGAAATATATATATTCAATTTATACATTAAATATATTTATATTTATATATATATTTCTTTACTGTATAGATTAATTAACCATCAGAAGTAATAGATCAATCAGTGGTTTGAAAATATATCAACAGGTTTGCTAAACTAATTTAAATACATATATGTAGTAGTTGGTAATTCATGCTGTTTGGACTTCCAGGTTTTCCCATGTCCACATAAACCAAGCAAGTATCAAGATTCAAACGAGATTACCAAGACATCTAAATTTACAGACGTCTTTCTGTAACAAATCTTTCCTCAAAATTTAAATGATTTATGAGTGGTTGGTTACAATACATAATAAATCTAAGGAAAGATTAAATGTGATTAAACTTAAGGGGGCATGTAAGGGAAGCTGTTGAACTGCTTAAGATTTTTCCATGTCTATACATTAAACTGTGTATTTGAAACTACTATTTCCATGTCTATACATTTAAACTCTGTATTTGAAACAAACGTCAAAGCAGATGAAAAATGGTGACAACTTACTAAATCTGTCAGTGCCTGAGGACTAAAAGAGCTAATACAGTAAAAGCGTAAGTAATTTAGCTAAACATATCTGAAGCCTAAAAGAGAACCGAGAGAAATGCATGTATGTTCACCCAACACTGTAAGCAGAAAACTTTCTCTTTTGAAATTAAGTATAAGACCAAACTTAAAAAAGAATAAGAATGATAATAATTCAAGTCTAAAGATGCAAATATTTTCAAACGTTTACTTTTTAAGTTTGATTTAAAGGCCCTTAAATATACTGTTTTATAATTATTTCTGTTGGATGATTCTATTAATAAAAGCTAAGTTAAAAAAGTTTTGTTTTTTTTTTAAGTCCTTATTTTCAATGTGCATTAAAAAAGGGACCTAACCTCAGTCTCTTCCAGGGTTCTTCTACTTAGAGCATGACACACCATCAACACCTACTGGCCAAACATTCAAATTGTAGTAGCAGTTCAAATTCTATGAATGCACCTATTTCTAAGAGTTCACTTTTTAGTACTGAGAGATAATAACTAAACACGAGACTAGATTGTATGTGATAGGTCTAACCTGTAACCAGCATTAGGAAAAAAAAAAAAGGAAGTAAACAAAAAGCTAGAAAGGTTAAGTATTATTTCATGCAATTTTTTTCTTAATTTTGTTATCGTATAATCAAAAATGGTTTGGAAGATAGGCTAAATTTTTGTTTGTAGATTTTTGGTCAGTTCCTATATTTGTTCTTACAGTAAGTCATGGGTAGTAATAACTCACTGTTGT
Source organism: Uropsilus gracilis (assembly GCA_004024945.1). Taxonomy (NCBI): domain Eukaryota; kingdom Metazoa; phylum Chordata; class Mammalia; order Eulipotyphla; family Talpidae; genus Uropsilus; species Uropsilus gracilis. The sequence goes on from PVHY01001176.1 coordinate 77,474, forward strand.
GAAATACACTCAGGGGAGCCTATAATTGGGCTGCTTTCATCTGCGCAGACTGGTGGTATTGGGTTAAGGTGTGTTGTTGACAGCCTCATAAAACTGCACATGAAACAAGTACACTGGTTCAAGATGCATCATAAAGAACAGTAAACGATTTAGAATTCAAAAAGCAAGTTTTAAATCAACACCAAAAACATAAACATAATATTACTAAACAGAATAATACTCTGGTCACTAAGAATGTCCTCAGGATGCTAAATTAGCATATGAAAAAGAAATGCAGCAATGCTACCCTGTTCAAGAAAGAAAACTGGGGGAAACATAAATACAAATAATTTTACTATGATAAATAGTAAGATAAGTGAGGAATCTTGCTTTTTTAGTTATCTGAACTTAAAACAGCACACAACAGAAAGTTCGTACCTCTCCATTTTCAAATGTTATTTCCCGAACAAGAGGAACACATTTATCTTGAATCCAATTGTAAGTCCCATCAAAATTTGTCATAGATCCCAAGTATACCATATCAGGAGCAGAATGCTGTTACAAGCAGAAATTTAAAAAGTTAACCTGTGCTATTTATTACAAATGCATTTTAATAGCTATTTATGAGCCCAGATAATCTATAGGGACACACAAAAACACACAGAAGTGGAAATGCTTAGAAAGAGGACCACAGATGTAAAAAGTTGATTATTCTGTTATCATCAGAGACCTGGCTATTCAACTATGATGCCTAAGTTTTCTGTTTTCCTTCAATTTAGGTCAATTAATTATTTATCAGTATCTGTACCAATGACAGGCATGTACTATGGAAAAAAAAAATCCAAATGAATTATTTAGCTATCCTTTAGTGCTGAAATGTTAGAAGAAAATTTGGAGATGTCCAGTGAGAGAGACTGAAAAAATACAAGATACTATATACATCTAAGGTAAGAATATCTTTAATATTAATCACCTATAGCAGTTTCCATACTCATGCAAAAAGCAATATAAAGCACCAAAAATGATAAAAATAGTAATTAACATTGAATAAACTTATTATATCTAAGCACTGTTATAAGTACCTTATATGTGTTAACTTATTTAATCCTTGAAATAGGTGCTATTATTATTGAGGCTAGTTTTATATGTTTAATTAACAAACTGAAGTATAAAGAGGGTAAGCAACTTTTCCAGAGTTACATACACACAGGAAGGTAACAGCTCTGACAATGAAATTCATTCTTAATTCACTTAATGACCAAACTACATGGTGAGACATGGTACTGGATTTTGATGATCTAGAGACAGTAGGAAATGTATTTGTAGAAAATATCTCAGAATTCAGAGTAGAAAATGAGTTAAGTCAAAAATATATTCCATCATCTGACTATATAAAATATTCAGTGTCAAAAACAACAAACAGCCTTAAAATGAAAACTATAACCTGGAAAAAAATCAGTGTGGGGGGGAGGGGGGATAAGAACACTATAATGACAATAGATCAATTTGGGATGACATGTTGTTTGCCTTTTAACATTGTGGCTACCAGTTTCTAGTCCTAACCACTACTTCTAAGAAATACATTTAACTTCTTAGCCCAAGGATGAAAAACAAGCTAGCTTTTCCTTATTAACTGGCAAGTGTCAATGAAGTTTAATTCCAAGATTTAGGAGGATGGCTAGTCTGATTAAGGTATAGGTGATGTTGAAGTAATCTTCTAAATCTGATTTCCAGAAAAAAAGCAAAACAGAAAGGTGGATAAAGCCTGGGAATCACAGAGAATCCAGTTCCAGTTCTTTCACCAATATATGTTTCTGCCTCTGTCTCCACTTTTATTCTGAAATGATGCCTTAAGATTCTTCCCTATACAAGAACTCTATCTGTAAACATTGACATGTATAAAATTACAGATTACACTATGCATGCACTTAAATGTTACTTAACTAAGGAACAGCAACTTACCCCTGGTGGTTTGTAGATTATGTTGTCTCCACTAACTCTTTCTGGTTTTGAAACAGCCCTAATAGGAAGAAAATAGTAAGTTTGGATTGGCAGTGTTGGCACTAAAAAGCCGTTTTGACCCCAGATTGTTTCTGGGAAGAGATCAAGGTCAGTGATGTGGTCACACAGACCAAATCAAAAAATAATTATTTCCTTTTAGTTAGTTCAACCATTAATTCCCCACTTTTTATTTTTTAAAACCAAAACTTTAGGCTCCTTGCCCCTCCCTCCCTGGTTCCACAGATCTACTTTGTTTCGGGAAAAAAAAATAATAAACCCAAAACTTAAAAAATAAATAAATGCACATGAAAACCTACTTTGTCAGAATATAGTTCCATGAATAAGCATTTTCAAAATCTGTTCACTATTCCTTTCTGTGCATAGTACAATATCTGACACATAAAGGTGCTCATCAAATACTTGATGAGTGAATTTATAATATTCAAGATAAATATTCAAGATAAATGTTAACTTTTTCTCTCTCTAAACTATGTTTGCATTAATAGAACACTGATTTATCTCCAGTTTCTGACTACAGCACAGGAGATAGGGACAAGGTATGATAAGCTAGATTGTTAACAACAGAGTCAATCAATAATGTACCACATTCATTATTTACTGTGTGCTTCCTTCCTGTATACCAGGTATGTCTTTGCACTGTGTATAAAGCAGTCAAAAAAAAATTTTTTTTGATGAAGTTTTCTCAAGTACCTTATATGTTGGTGGGGAAAGACAGATAAACATGTAGAGATCTTTCTGAGAGGATCACAGAACCATTAAAAATTATTTCATTTGAGACAGAAAAATTTAGGAGATAAAATCAGAGGGTAAAAAAAAAAGAGACAGAAACCAGGAAGAGTCAATGTAAAATAAGTGCAAACATAACAAATAAAGGACAGGTAACTGAGTGCTACATCTTTCAGAGAAAATGTTCACTGGGTTTGGTCACCATAAAATCATTTTCTGACTTATGCAGAGAGATCTTTCATTAGAGGAATGGAGGTGAAAGTCAAGTCCCCAAAAGCCAAGTTTATTATTCAAGAAATTTGAGATGGTCAAATACAAACCAATCTTTGAAAAAAGCTTGGGGGCAAAGACAGATGAGAGTACAGTTTAAAAGAGAGAAAAGAAAGGTCATGAAAAAGAGAATTACATTTTCGCAAAAGGAAAGTTCATAAAAAAAAGTCAGGTTGGAATACTAGAAAGCAAGGACAACTGATGGATCAAAGCTCCAGAGGATTTTGATGGGACAGTTAAAGGACAAAAGTGAAGGGGTAAGCCTTGGAAAGGAGCATTGCTCGTTAAGACAAGAATGGAAAAGGAAAGATGGTAGAGAGCAGGGATGAATAAAAGCAATGGCATTCAAGCTTCTTAAAGCATGTTTGGAGTTTGTAGACCTTGAAAGTTAACATTTTGGATGATGCAGGAGAATGCTAGTAAACAACTGGATTAAAAGTATGGATGAGTGAAGAACTGTTAACTTGTCCTTTTACCTATATCCTTAAGTAGAACAGAGTAGAGAAAGAGTAAATAGATTTTAAAACTTATAAAAAGTCAGAGATGGCTGTAAGACAGGTTGGTGGTTTTAGAAGGTTATCAAGCTGACCCATTAACACACTCTCAGTGAAGATACTCACCCAAATGCAGAAAAGAAGGCACAATCATCGTGCAAAATATTTGCTACTCTTTCAAAAACCCTATAGTTTTCTGAGTCCCTTTGCTCAAAATATCCAATAATATTTCTTTTGCTCCGCTGTAAAATAAATTGCATTATATTACAAACATACATAGTTCTACAAACATGTTATATAATTTACCCAACTGTTTGATTATTTCCAAATAAGTATGATTATAATGTATGTTGAATTTACTAAACTTACTAAAGATTACAGTGGATTGAAAACACTCTTAACTACAATGAAATGTCATCATAAATATTTCTAGCATTTTAAAAATTCAAGAAATAACTAATCAATGACAGTCTTTTTAAAATAAGGTGACTAATTCTATATTGTGTTAAAACAGCATAATAGTTCATAATCTTTTTCAGTTGCTAGAGAATCCTCCGTGGCTCTTTCACATTCCCCAAATTCTGGGTATACCCAAAATGCAAAACCCTGGCCATCTTCCTCCCAAGCTACATCTCAAGAGTTGTGTTTGCAGTGAGCAACAATAAAATTTAGGTAATGTCTCCTCCCAGATAAAGAACAGGAATTACTGCTTATTCTAAATGGTAACTTCTCAAACTAGGAGTTCTTCCGTATAACAAACCACTGCAAGTTCAAGTGTTTCTATTTGTTTCCATAGGATTGAGGGGGAGAAGGGAAATAACCCAAAAATCTTGTGTCATCTGGCAGGATCCATAAAATAGTAATGAACATATTACCTTGTAAGTAGGGTACAACAAAATCCCAAACCTGACAGTGAGGATCAACTATTGCTGTTTATTTAAACGTTAGTACACAAAGGGCTTGTTAAATTTATATTTGGGGGTGGGGTGGGGAGGACTATTTTAGAAGAAACTAAAAGTTATAAAAAGAGCTGATATAATACTAATGAAAGAACCCTAAGTTTTTCCACTAAAGAAAATACGGACATTCTGGTTGGGTGTGCATGACATTAACTTCTATTTCTTAGTAATTCAGGGCTCCCCTCTGCCCCTGATTAATTCAAATTGCTGCAAGTTTTACCGTATGCTATGTATTTTATACAAAGGTTCAGGAAAACATTAGCATTTCCCTTTGAGAATTCAAAAAAATTCAACTAAGCATATGCATGTCATTTATTGTTAATATAAAACGTCTAGATTCTTTGATTACATAAGGACTTGTTTACATTAAACCAGACAATATTCATTTGATTCAGCAAAAGTTAACAACTTACATCAAGAGTGGTGATTTCTGCTAAGTCGTGAAGTTCTTGAACAGGGTTACTTTTTTGTTGCCTGATGTAATCTGCAAGTGCTTTCACTGATCGTTGACCCCTGTATTCTCGCTTCATCATCATTCCATTACGAAACAATTTAAGAGTTGGATATTTGCTTATCCTGTATCTCTGGGCTATATCAGCTGAAAGAATGGGGGGGGGGAATCTTTATCCTTGTACTTTGAGTAAGTCAATTAGCTCAAAAGACAGAAATCTTAGTATATTCATTCATATGATGCTTTTAGAGTATTAAAGACAAACAATCATGAAGAGTTTATACTGGGTAAAAAGTCTGATTTGATGTATTATTGCCAAACTACCTGGGTAAGTAACATCCATCAACTCTTTATGCCTGTTTCTCATTGGGGGAGACACTATTTTCTAATAATTTCAGGATATGGTCTAAATGAAATTATATAAATGTATGACAAACATTTAAATAATTAGAATGCATAAAAATCAAATTTGTCACTTTTTATGTAAGGATCTCAAGGTATATAGTAAAGAAAATTATACTGAAACTGCTCAAATGTTAATAACCAATATTACATTCTATGCTAGTAGAGTAGAAATGTATAACTCTCAATGTACATTGTACTTTGTGTATAATGAAACCCAAGATTCAGCCAGGTATGCAAAAAAATTCTTTATTATGACTTATGGGTATATTCTTAGGCAATGGAAATGAAAAGAAAATGAAATCTACTGATTAATATTAGTGTTTACATCCCCAAATAAGATGCTAAATCAAAATGTATGCTGATCTCATTTTTAAAACCACGACAATGATAATTACTAAGATACAGGCTCAATTAGAACAGAAGAGCCTTGAAATTTTTCTGCTAATTACTTTCAACTAGTGACAAAAAGAAGATTAATGTTTACTAGACACTGGAAAAACTCTAAGGCCATATTAGTCATGTATGAGAATGAAAAAGATACAATGAATTTTTAGAATAAAAACAATTTGAGAGTGCAATGACATACCTAAAAAAAGATGAAGTTTCGCAATTGAGTAGAAAAATGAAGGACAGAATTCCAAAATGACAGCATAAAAGAGCAGAAAAGTTTCTAACCCTACCTCCATTTCTAGTAGGTACAAATAAAAAAAACAAACTGTAAAGAGTTCTTTTTAAAAAAATTTCTAGACTTGATAGTAGAAACAACTTCAGAGAGAATATATAGACATACTAACACATTTCATGAATGTATACATAGGCCAGAACTTATCAATTTATAACTTATCAGTTCAATTTTAAGTAGGTATACTTTATGTCGATAAGGGTGTTTCAAAATCTGAAAAAACTATCCAAAACAAAAGCAATAATTATGCATTGTGGGTTTAACATAAAACACAGGATGCCAACAGCAATATAGCTGGGGAAAGGAGAGATAAACAGGAGATTATTGATTTTAAGTAGTCTATGGTCTACACTTCCCAGGAAGAGGGCAAAAGTACTTAGAATATTTTAAGAAGTCAAGGCTGCCTTTTTTTTTTTTTTTTTTTTTTGAGACTAGGTCTCGCTATTTTTGCCCATGGAACCGCAGGCTCACGTTGCCCGGGGTACCACAGACTCAAGCAATCCCCAGCCTCAGCTTCCCAGGTAGCTGGGATTACCGGCGTGCACCACCACGCCCAGCTATTTTTTTGGGGGGACTAGATCTCGCTATGTGCCCCCGGTGGGACACGAACCACGATCCCTAACCCTGGCTGTGGCTTCCTAGGCTGCTGCTTACTGGCATATGCCATCATTTCCAGCCCCCAAGGCTGCATTTTGTCTTCACTTAGGATAAGCAATCAGAATGCTAAAATGGTATATCAGAGGTTAGGATGGAATATGAGTTCTCTCTCAGAAGGTGGTTTGGAGAAAGACTGTGTAATTAAGATTACATAGTACTTTGGTAGAATCCATGGAGGATTTATAAAGAGAGAAATCATGCCTGATTACTAAAATTCTTTAACTGGAAGATGAATATGAGTAAATAAACTTAACCACTGCTTTTTTAGACTAGGGTTCCCTATGTTGCCTGGGGTACTGCGGACTCAAGTGATCCCCAGTCTCAGCCTCTCAGGTAGCTGGGATTACAGGTACCCGCCGCAGTGACCAGCTGCTTTTTCGAGACCAGGTCTCACTATGTTGCCTGGGGTAGTCTCAACCCCACGAACTCAAGCGATCCCAGGCCTTTTACCTCCCAGCACATGGACAACAGGCACACGCCACCATGCCCAGCTACTTAACCACACTTACAATGACTTAGGAGAATGTTTTATCTCACTCACCATGTCTCAGAAATCCTAAGTAATATTAAGACATATTAATATATGTGTAAATATAGACACTAATGTGTTAGATTTTCAAGTAGAAGACCAGTGCATATATCAGTCAGGTACCCTTTCCCAATCTGATTGATTGTAACAAGAAAACATGTTTTTGAGGTATTGTTTAAATGGCTAGTTCAATTACCTGAGTAAGGAATTAAAGATGAAGATGGTACTACAAATTGAGGAGCAAATAATAGAAGTCTTAAGATAAACAGAGATACTCTGTTTAAGGCAAAGGTCACAAAAACTTAGATTTATTCGACTAACAAGAAAATAAAAGCAGTCATGGGATGCAATGTACAGAACTAAAACTCTACTTGTTCATTTCAAAGTTGCTAAGAGTAGATGTTAAAAGTCCTCATCATAAGAAAAAAACTTTTTGTAACCATGTATGGTGACTAGATTTATGCAGTTATCATTTCTGCATAAGAGTAAATAAATATGAAATCACTATGCTGTACACTTGAAACTAAGATTATGTCAATTGTAACAATATTGATTGATTGATTGATTGATTGATTGATTGATTGAGGCTAGGTCTCACTATGTTGCCTGGGGAACCGCAGACTTTCATTGCCTGGGGTACCCCAGACTCAAGCGACCCCCAGACGCAGTCTCCCAGGTAGCTGGGATTACAGGTGCGTACCACCACACCCAGCCATTTTTTGAGACTTGGTCTCGCTATGTTGCCCCTGGTGGATCTTGAACCTGCAAACTCAAGGAATTCCCAGTCTCAGCCTCCTGTCCTAGGCTTGGGATTAAAGTCGCGTACCACCGCAGCTGGCTTATAACTTAATTTTTAAAAAACTCTAGAGAAACAATAAAAAGGAGTTTTACCTTTGCAATTGAAAAAAAAAAAACACATTAAAGTCCTCAGCACGCTACAAACTGGAACTTAACATATTAAAATTTTTCTAGCTACATATAACTGAAAAACTTTTAATAATGCTGTTGTTAAAATTAGGCTTAGAAGATTTGTTTGTTCCCTGCCTTTTCCTCTCCTTCAACAGGCTGTGGCAAGCAGTAGCTCATTTGTTGTATCTAGAGTCTTGCAAGCGTCACTGCTCTACCTTTTTCTAAATGAACCCTGAGAGCTTGCCTGGAGGTTACAGGAGAAGAGTGAGCTAGTTGTGTGTGTACCCTTGACCCAAGACGGGTCATCTCTGCTGAGGAAGGGTGGTTTCTTTCACCGAGCATGCAGCCTCAGGAGCACATGCAGCAGTGAGAGGAAAAGGGGATACCAGACCAGCCAGCCCATGAGCTAAATCAAATCAGGCAATCAACGGGGTGACAGTAGCACTGATCAACGGACAGTATTGTGGCTTGAAATGTAAAAAGTGCCTTTTAAAAAGCTTCCATTTCTACCAAAGGTCATCAAAGACTAGTTATAGCACCCCCATACAATGAGGAATGAAAAAGTTCTTTCCCTATACTTTATTAAAAACAAACAGGAGGCACAAAAAGTCTCAAAATTTCAAATATGCAATTCATACAGAAACTTCTATACATCCATGAGTCAAAGATGAAATCAAAAAAAGGAAACTAGAAAGATAGTTTAACTGAATAATAATGAAAATATGTATCAGAATTTAGCCAGTGCTATACTTAGAATGAAACTTACAACATTAAGATGAATATGTTACAGGGGAAAGGTTGAAAAACAAGGAAAAAAGCATTAATCTTTAAGAATTACTTTCAAAAATTAAAGACAAAGAAAAAACTAAGATAAAAGGTAAAAATTAATGAAGTAAAACTCAAAGATAATAGCAAAGACAAAGTCAAATCTGGTTTCTTTGCAAAGGATAAGATTGAAAAACCTCTAGCAACTAATCAAGAAGATATAAAACACAACTTGAAGAATGCAGCAGAAGTCTACTCAAATATTATCAATAAGTAAATGACAGTGACTCTAGAGATTTGGGTAAAATGGAAAGTTTCCTTGTAAAAACACAATTTACCAAACTGACACTAGGATTAACAGAAAATCTAAGTGGTCCTAAAATTAGCAAGGAAACCGAATCAGTAATCTAGAGCCTTTCCACAAAGAAAATTCAATTTCTAGACAGCTTCACCACCAAGTTCTACCAAACACCAAACTGAAGGAGTCAATAATGCTATTTACACAACCATTCTAGAGAATATAAAACCCACAGAAATGATGAGAAAAGTATGCTAGTCTCACTCAAGTAGATGCAAAAGTTGAAAAGCAGCAGGAAAATATTTGATAAAATCAATATCCACTGAAGCTGAAATGTTTTGGCAAACTGGGAATAGAAACTTCCTTAACCTTAGAGAGGCTATCTAAATAAACAAAGACCAAACAATTTGATAGCAAAACATTAAAAGCTATTTTGTGATCAAGAAAGGGAAAAAAAGGTGTCTGATATTTCTAGATAACTGTGTACTGAACTTCTTAATGTAACAAATAATACACTGGAAAAGAAGAAATAAAAATGTCATTATTTTCATATGATTTTTATTGGATTCACAGAAAACCCAAAAGGCAATCTATAAAAAATTCCCACTTCCAGGTAGGATGTAGTAGGTAGCAGAAATCTATCACTACTGCTATGACAAGGAAAAAATGGGTTTAAAAAAAAAATCAGAGACCATGAAACCAATAAAGACTAAACAGAAATTCCAGAAAGAAAAGGACTATTTCTAAGTAAAGATGATTCATTTCGTTTCATATATATATATATATATATATATACACACACACACGTTTCTATATTTCCCCTTAGAAATCAAAGCTGCAATTAGTATAGATTTAGTACTCAGAATTATACCTGCATAGACTGAGAGAAAGAGAACTCAGTGAAGCTTTTCAGTTACCTGCGCTAGAAATGGTGGGTTGAAAGATCCCAAAGACACACAATAGCCAGGCTATGGAAACAACCCAAATGCCCTAAAACAGATGAATGGATGAAAATTGTAGTATATGTACACAATGGAATATTATTAATCAATCAAAAAAGACAAATTTGATATATTTGTGATAACATGGATGAACCTAGAAGGAATCATGCCAGCAGAAATGAGCCAGAAAGAAAAAGAGAAATACCGGATGATCTCACCTAAATATGGGATATAGGGAATACAAAGGGACAAGTAAAACTTAAAACTGTCAGGAGAACTGAAACATACAGCAAGGGAAGGAGAAGGAGTAAAATCAGGAGAGGGATGGGCACAAGAGATTAAGATGATGGTTCATGGGTGATAAGGTGGTGGAGAACCTCAGGGTAGACAATGATGTAATATATATACATGCATATGCACAATCAATTTTTTTAAAAAAGCTCAGTGTAATAAAAAACTTAAACTACCAAATAACATTTTGTCCATGCTACTGGCAAAAGAATTATAATTTTTAAAAATTCAATAATATCAAGTCCTGTAAAGGGAAAGTTAATACAGGTACTCCTGGCTGATGCCTAATTTACCAGCAGTAAGTCACAAATTTTTCATTCCACAGGGATTTTGTAGAAAGGATCTGAGATAATGGAGTGAGAAAGTAACTAATTAACAAGAAACATCCACTTTCTATTTGTTATCTAAGGATCAGTAAAAAAATGGACAAGAACAGCTGCTAAAGAAAACACAAAGCTTTTAATTTTCTTAACTTGATGAATTAGTGAACACAATGGGAAAACTGTATGCTGATAGCAAGTATGAGTAAACTAGGAGTGAAATAAATATGGCAAGAGAGGAACTCTAAGTATTAAAAGCTAAATTCACAGTTTGAATTTTAAACTACCTCTTATAAGCAGCCATTTAATAGTAAAGCTGGGCATTAAGCATATTTACTGGGTAGTAGCAGAGAACCAGACAGACTGGCGAAGAATAAACTGAAAGAGTGCTGACAGAAATAATGAGTCTGTTTACAAACTCAAACATTACAATCTTAAGTTTACTGTAAAATTCTAGTCATAGAGAGAAAAAGAACAAATAATATTTGAGGACTATTAGGAAATAGATACTTCTTTAATTCTCAAACACCATGATAGCATACATGGTGCATAATGAGGCAGCTTTTAATTATTAAGCAAAAACCTTAAAAATTACATTGATCAGTAATCTCAGACATAAAGCTGACTTTTTACAAGCTTTGGTCAAAAGTGATTTAAAGATAATTACAGTGTGACATTCTGACAGTATAACAAAGAATGACTTAGGGGTATAATAAATGTTTTTTTTATTAACTGGATGGATCAAATGTTAAAATGGATGTCAAAGGAATTATAAATTTCAGAAGGTTAACAGCATGATGATTGGAAAATTAGCACGTACTTTTTGCTTCAATGGTCACTTACTTTTCCTTGATGGGTTCTATCTGCCTGCCTACCTCACTAATGCCCAGCAGGATTCCAAATGGGAAAACTGCTTCATGCTCTTGTCACAGTAAATGTCCTTCCCTGCTATGAATATCCATGGCAGACAGTACAAAGAGGTAGATAATTTTAAACACAAAGGTCTTAATGTTTTCTAGTTCTGGGGTAAAGAACATTGCTATTGATGTGTCTTTTCCCAATCCCAAATCATGCCTTTCCTCAAAATGGGAAAATAAACAAAACAAATACACAGCCGCAAAATAAAACTCTAAGCAGGAAAATTATAAAACAACACCTAAAAACTTACTTTGGATTCAAACTTGTTTAAATTCTGTTTTATGAATTCTTCGCTATTACACACAGTAAGTCAAGTTAACATCACTATGCCTTTATAACTTTTTCTTTGCTAATTTTTTAATTTAAATATATTTGACATAAACCCATAAGCTTAAGGTACACAAGATTTGTTATATTTATATATTGCAATAATATGACATAGTTGTTATTGCAGTATTAAGTAGCATTCCTATCACCTCATGTAATTATGATTTTTGTGTGTGTGCTGAAGATAACCAATATCTAGTCTCTTATCAAGTCTCTTAAAATTAGACAATATTGTTATCTGTATTTTTGTATTTTTAATGCCTCATTTATGAATATTTTATAAAAATTCCTCTTTCCAACATGGAGGGCATACAAGAGTGACTCTGGTATCTGGCAGCAAGCGCTGCATTATCCAAGGAACATTACAAAGTACAGTTTCAACACCCTAGCAAGAGTCTGGCCCATCTGCACTAACCAGCAAGTAACATGAATGTCTATTGCTAGGTGCTATACTACCTACAGCCACTGGAGGTCAGTAGAGAAACTGGTCCCACCAGGGGCAGAGCTAAGACAGCATGTCCACCAGAAAGAGATGAATCCATTCCAAACACCACACATAATGAGTCTGCAGAAGATGAGATCAAGTGAGATCAAGCTGAAGCCAGGACTAGCTTTAGGTGTGTAGATATTTTGGAAAACAAACAATTACAACAAATAAGAACCACTGTAATCCAACCATCACCAGGGAAAACCATTATTCAACTTTTCATTATATCTTGCTAACTCTGACTGTTGCTCAACTACCAGTAACTTGTTTCAAATAAGAAAAAAACAGATTGAGCCAGGTGTGGTGGCACGTGCCTATAATCCAAGTGCACAGGGATCACTTGAGTCCACAGGATTGGGAGTACCCTGGCCAACATAGCGAGACCTAGTCTCAAACAAACAAACAAACAACACATTGAGATTGAAAGTGGTCAAAACAGTAAAATGTCACATTAGTGGTTATTAGCAGAAAGGAAGAAAATTTTAGAAATGTTCGCTCTAGTAGAGTAACACTCTTTAATCAAAAGCATTATCAATATTCTTAATGACACAGAAGTTGAAATACAAAAATTGATGAATCAGAACTGGGAAGTGATAAATAAAAGAGCCAAATTCTAAATATGAATTTGTTTCAGGAATATTAAACAACCAAAAAAAATCACTATCTAGGTAGCCTAAAATAGTTCTTATAATAGGTATAAAAATTCTAACTGATAAAGCACTGGTGTAATTCAGTTTTTTCTTAGTTTTTTCAGTTATTGGTGTGTGCTTTTTAATCAGTGATAAAACAGATTTGATTAAATACAGTAGAAAATTCTTTACTAACGTCGGGCAATAATGAGATGACTTATTTAAAATAATGTAGTACCTACAAAACTAAGTTGATAAATGCTGGCAACTAGTTATTACTCATTTATCCATTCACCTATTCAACAGCTATAATTGAATATCTACTATGTTCTAGACACCATTCCAAGTCTAAGCTAGAGAAGTAAACAAACAACTACTTATAATTGTTTTCACAGGCTAGAATCTTAAATGAAATTCTTAATACCGTAATATATGTACCAATAACACATGGCAATTTGGATTTCCTAAGTATAATAGAAGCTTCTCTCTATAATACAAGAAAAATAAATCTTCACCTGAGATAGATTCCTTTTATGAGTCCTCCAGATGGGAAAAGCAAAAAAGAAACTGTCACATCTGTGACAAATATAAAACTGGGCATCCCAGTTGTCTACAGGATGAGTGAGAATGCCTGCTCTGCTACTACCCAAACAGTCTCTGGGTGCATAGTTTCTCATTCTATCTTTTTGATTGCTCTGAATTCCTCTTCCTTTTTCTCTTCTTTTCTTCCTATTCTGACTGTTCCCTACATATACCAAATGAAGTGTTTAAGGGCTCAGTAAATAAACCAAATTTTACCACTAGAGGTCTATTCAATCTACAGTCTTTGAATCTGTATTTTTTTTTAAAAATACACCTAAGTTTAAATGTTTGGAAGTTTTCTGATAACAGTTTGAAATTCTCCTTCTACAGTTCCCAATATTTACAGGGGGGTATGGAGGCAAATCGAAACTGTAGAATTCAATTCAGGATTGACTGGATGAAAGTATCATGTTATATCCACTTTTGCCTTCTTTCCTTCTTCAGTTCCATGTTCTCAGTCTATTTAGTTGAACCTGTCTATAAAGTCCTCTAAAAGTCATATAAAGAAGTGTGGAAGACATAGAAAGAAAGTACTCCACAGGAGGCTGCTAGGTGGAAAGACAGGGTGAGTAGTAGGAAATGAAGGCAGTAAAACCAAAGAAGCTTCCCCTGTAACTATGCACTCAGACAGGTTTGCCTGATTAATGAGTAAACTTTAATACAGGGCAACTCAAAAAGAATTCCAGTAGGTTCTAAGGAATAAGTATATGCACTAGCTTGCAGAGGCGCCTTTAAAAATAATTGAAATGTTTTATGAAAATTAATTCCGTTGCATTTTTAGACTGTTATATCCACACGTATCACACCTCAATTTGGGCTTGTAACACATTATGAAGCAATAGTCATTAAAAGATTTTTTTTTAATTCAATACAAGAAAAAAATTGGTTTACACATTTTTACCATACTAACTTTATTTCAAGAACTTTTGTTGGGTTTATCAAGTATTTCAAAATTTAAGGATAATCTTGTTTTCTTTAAGCTACTGATAGGACATATTCAATTTCTAATACTAAGACATATTTGTATTACAGGCATACATTCTCCCTGGTAATAGAAGAACATTAACACAAGGTACAATCTACTTTCTATAACATCTGTGGTAAAGCAGAGAAGCTAATGTTGAGGAACTGGCAACATACAAAAGAAGACAACTTCATGACCACACCTGCTCATGAAAGGTCATCACTGAAACATTTAGATAACCACAAAAAGAACTGTGGGTCCATTTCCAAAGTTACCAAGTGGCTCAAGTATTTTTTCAAAATGACAGTGAGAATCTATTTCAGAAAAACACTTTTTAAATTAAATGGTTGTACTCAAAGTCATTTATTAAAGGGAAAATAAACAATTACAAAAATTAACAGCATCAAAATACACTTATACAGTGCACGTGTCAAGCTTCTGCACACACATATTCTCAAAACGAAAGCAATATCCTTCTTACCTTTCTTTTTTTAACAAAAGACAAATTACCAGTTTGGTGACTTTTTATAGCCACTTTCTACTTCAGAAATTCTCAAATTTACAGAAAAGATGAAACGAACACCGGTATACCATTACCTAGATTTAACAGTTTACACCACATTTCTCTATTTCACTACGCACATACACACACATATAATTTTTAAGGCAAATAATGACTCAAGTTCAGTGATTTTGATTTAAAATAACTTTCTAAGAAAAAGAGAAACACTGGCTATTCTCACTTGTGTGAGGGATAAAACGAAAACAAATGGACAAGAGTAATTTAAAACTGTCAATAGAACTGAAGCACAGAGCAAGAGAGGGGGAGGAGGGAAAAACCAGGGGAGGGATGAGCTCAGGAGATTAAGACGGTTCATGGGTGTTACGGTGGTGGGAGAACCTCGGGGTAGACAATGACAAAATATAATTATACGTACACTCAATTTTTAAAAAATGAAACTATTAAATGCTTTTTTTTAAAAAAGGAGAAAAAAGAGAAGGTAGGGAAAAGTAACCAGAATAGAAAAAGGAAACAAGAAATGTATTTTTTTAATCCACCAGTTAGATTTTATTGATATGAACATATTGCTGTGTAAGTTCGGGCTTCAAAATAATAGAAAATATTTGACTATAAAAGCCCACATGGAACTGAATTTTTGGGAAATAAACGAAGACTCAGAGTTCAAGTAAATAAATAACTTTCTAAACTGTGTATGACTTGGTAAGTAGTGGGCTTTTTTTACCAGAACAAAGATTCTAGCTCAGTAGAGGGTTGGTCATCACAGTGTACAATGATGACAGAAATAATACCACAAGTATTATAAATGCATTTTAAAGTATTATAAACATTTTTGTTTATGCACTGACATATTAGAGATAATTTAAAAACTTAATATAAATCATAGCAGACATTTCTAAGTCATTTTTACATAAACCAGGTTAATTCTCTGGTTCTATGAGAAATCCAACTATTTTGACTTTCAAAATTGTACAGCTACCTGGTAAAAGCTATATACTCCTGGGTTACAGTCTGGGTCCATCTATTGACCATATAAACTTAGTAAAACACTCAGCCTCTCTAAGATTTCATGTGTCCTCATGTGTAAAATGAAAATATACTACAGCTCTCTGAAAAGTTAATGTTTTTTCCCACCTCAGAAACTTCACAATCAATTCCTCCTTCTGTCTGAAATACTCTTCTGCACGTATTTTCCTTAAAAATCCCTATTCTTCCTTTAGGACTTAAAGTGTTGTCTCAGAGAAGACATCTCTACCCCTCCAGACTTAGATTCATATTATCTCACCCAAAACCTTCTCTTCAAAACAGTTATTAATGATGAGTCATTGTGTATTTATTTACCTGGCCTTTCTGGGTGCATCTGGTTCACTGTTTTATCTCTGGAACCCACCACAATGTATTATAAAAGCAGGTATATAAAAACTTTGTGGAAGGACTATTATCTAACTCAAGGGACTGTGGTAAAGATAACTCAAATAAGACATAGAGAAGTATGCCTAAATTCAAGTAGTCACTACAAGCACAGTAATTTTTTCTAGGCAATCTGACTAGAAAATATTTATAAAATTTTCCCAAGAAGTAATATTGCTACTTTGACTGGAAGGTATGGATGACACAATGAGTCAGGAACAAGACAGAGAGACTAAGGTATTAGAGGGAAGAGTGATAGTCACAATATCACATAGGTGATTAATGAAAAATAGACATATCTGGGCAGAATGGTATCTTTATTCTGAGGTAAATGCCTGCTTTTGCTAGGAAATTTCATATAAATTGTCTGCCTTACAGAAATTAATCCTAAAGCAGGAAGCAATATTCTTGGCTAGAAAGAATAGTGTAATGAAATATAGACCACAAGTAGTAAAACTTTTTATCTGCATATAATACAACTGTCTAACCAGAAAAAAAACCTGTGGAATCTACATAAAAGTAGCTAGAATTAATATGGACCAGTATGCAAGATAAATATATAAAGAATCAACTGTCTGTCCTATATATTAGCAATGAACAATAAAAAATAAAATAAAAAATCAGTGCCATTCATAATATCATGAAAAAAATCAATATAGGGGAATAGATCTCACAAAAGATATGTGAGACCGAAGGAGAAATATCAGACAAACACAAAATGAAGAACATTGTACAAAATACCTGATTATTTCTCCCAAAACTGTCAAGGTTGTAGGAAAAAGGGGGAAGAATGAGAAATGGAAAAAACAGGTAATTAAAATCTGATAATCAGATATAATATTCTGTAACTTAGGAAAAGGATGCAAATGGAACAACTGATAAAATCGGAATGAATTTCATAGTTTAGTTAACAGCAATATGCCAGTGTCGTATTTTCAGTTTTACCAAATATACGGTAATGTAAGTAATACATATAAAGTAAGTACCATAATATGTTATCCATATTAAACCGGGTAATAACTAGAAGAAAATTTTCTGTATTACCTTTGCAACTTTTTTACATGTCTATAAATGTTTTAAAAACTAAATATTTATTTTTAAGACATCATAATAGCAAAATAAACATAGAGGAGTAAATCTGACAAAGATGTGAAAGATACATAGACAATGCTGAAAACTACTAAACGCGGCAGAAAGAAACTGAAAAGACCTAAATAACAATTCTCCATGAATTGGTCTGGAATTCAAAGTAATTCCAAGTAAAATCTGATCAGTCTTTTTCTTTTGGTTGGAAGTCAACAAGTAAATTCTAAAAGTCATACCCAAACTCAAAGCAACTAGAGTAACCAATAACCAATCCACTTTGAAACAATGTACAAAGCTGGAAGATTTACAATACTGATTTCAAGACATGATAAGCAAACTAGAAAGTGTGGTATTGGTGCAAACATAAGAGTAGGTAAACAGCACAGACTAGACACACCAAAAATAGATCTACACCTATGTGCAGCTGAATCTAACAAAGAGAAATTAAGTGAAGAAAAATCTTTTCAATAACTAATGGAAGAACAGTTTGATAACTGAATACAATAATCCATACATTGTGTAAAAACTGACTCCAAATGTGTACACTGTAAAAATTGACTCCAAATGGATTACAGATCTAAATGTAAAACTTATCTATAAAATTTGTGATAGAAAAATCTTTGTGATTATAGGTGAGGCAAAAATTTCTTAAACATTGCATCAAAGCACAGTCCATTAAAAAAATGAATTGCACTTGATCAAAATTAAAAATATATGCCTTTCAAAAGACCACCTCAAAAAACTGGAGTTCTGACACTCCCTGGTTTTAAAACATATTACAAAGCTATTTAATAAAAGTGGTATAGTAACAGCAGAAAAATATATAGACCAATGGAACAGAATGGAAAGCCCAGAAATACTTCCACATATATGGTCAAATGATTTTTGACAATGGAGTCAAGATCATTTCTAACATTAGTCAACAGTGTCAGGAAGTTTTATGTCTACAATGGAAAAAAGCTGGATCCTTACATTGCACTATATACAAAACTGGATAAAGACCTAAACATGTGACCGAACCTATAGTACTTCAAAGAAAACATAGAAAATGACACTGGGGATTTTCAATGATTTTTTTTTGGCTATGATACCAAATGCATAGCAACAAGTGTAAAAACATATAAACTAGACTTCAAAATTTAAAACTTTTGAACAGCAAATGATATAATCAATAGAGTGAAAAAGCAACTTACAGAATGGGAGAGAACTGCAAATCATATATCTAATACAGAACTAATATCCAAAATACATAAAGAACTCCTATAATCTATAACTTAATTTAAAAATGGGCAAAGGACTTGAGTGGGTATTTCTCCAAAGAAGATACGCAAATGAACAACCTATGAAAAGATGCTCAGTATCAGAATAATTAGGGAAAAACAAATGAAAGTCACAGCAAAGCAGCACTGTACATCATTTCAGAGAACAATATCTTAAAAACAAAAATAAACCAGAGTTAGCAATACGTAGAGAAAATGAAACCTTTGTGTACTGTTGGCAGGAATGTAAAATTGGGTACAGAAGCTATGGAAAACAGTATGGTGACTCTGCAAAAAAAGAATTACCAGTAACTCTACTTCTGGCCATTTATCTGAAAGAACTGAAAGAAAGGCGCAAAGAGACAGCTGTATACCCATGTTCATATAGCAACATTATTCACAACATCCACGAGTTGGAGGCAACCCAAGTGTCCATAAACTAAATGTGGTATATACATAAATGGGCTGTAATTCAACCTTAAAAATCAAAGGAAATTTTGAAATGTTATAACATGGTGAACCTTAGGATATTACACTAAGTGAAGTCAGTCACAAAAAGACAAATACCATGAAAATCTATTTACAGGAGGTAACTAAAGTAGTCAAAATGGTGGTTTCCAGGCCCGGCATGGTGGCTCATGCCTGTAAGCTTCAGCCTATGAAGCAGCCAGGGCTAGGGATCATGGTTCGAGTCCTGCCTGGGGCCCATAGCGAGAGCTAGTTCCAAAAACAGCTGGGCATGGTGGCACGCGCCTGTAATCCCAGCAACCTGGGAAGCTGAGGCTGGGGATTGCTTGAGTCTGTGGTACCCTGGACAACATGACCCTGTGGTTCCACAGGCAAAAATAGTGACACCTAGTCTCAAAAAAAAAAAAAAAAGAATGGTGGTTTCCAGAGTCTGGGGGGGAGCAGGAAATGGCAACTGTATTTAATGAGCTTAATGTTTACTGAGTTTTAGGTACATTTTCCATTCCCTTTTAAGAAATTATAAGAAGAAACCTCTATAATAATTCTGTTAGGTTTTGAGAACTCTTTATATATAGTAGTCCCCCCTTATTCATAGTTTCACTTTCTAGTTTCAGTACCTTGCAGTCACCAGCTATGCAAAAACATTACAAACAATAAGATATTGAGAAACAGATCACATTCACATAACATTACAGTACAAAGTAACAATTGTTCTATTTTATTATTAATCTCTCACTGTGACTAACTCATAAATTAAGCTTCACCATAGATATGGAGGGATAGAAAAAACAGCATACATAGGGTTTGATATGATTCAGTTTCCGGCAATTTTTGGCAGTCCTGAAACATATCCCTATAAACCTGTGAATAAGGGGGGGGGGGGGGGGGAGAGCAGACAAGGACTACTATACATGATTCTAAGTTCTTCTTCAAATGTGATTTGCAAATATTTTCTCCCATTCCAATTTCTTAAGAGTCTTTTTAATTGTAATACAGCATAGAAAATATAAAAACTGCCATCTTTACCATTTTTCATTGCATAATTCAGTATACCAATATTGTTGTACAATCAGGCTCCAGAATTTCATCTTGCTTGTATTGACAGCCTTTTATTGCTTCCTTCATTCCATCCAGTTTTGAACCACAGAAGAAAGGTAGGGGTCTGGTTTCGAAGATTTGAAATGCTTTGTTGTTAACTGTTTCTGCTTAGCACTGGGCTATATCCCAATAAGTTCCCAAAAGGTTTGTTGATTCAAAGCCTGTAAGTCTGTGAAGGTATTTCAGGAGATCTGGATTCTAAGTCAGGCTTGACTAGACATAAAGCTGTATGACTCTGGTTAACTACTTTACTTTCATTTCCTTATGGAATGAAATTCTATTGTCAGGTTAAATGTAAAGGATAAGAAATTTGCTGAATGGGATAGTAGTGCATTCAAGCCAATATACCAATAATTCAATGCAACAAGCTCTTAATGAGCAGTTCCTGCCTTCTAAAAACTGCCAAATGCTTGAGATTCAGAGATTAATAGGTCATATAGCTTTCAATTAAAAAAGAGGATTAAAAACAAAGAAGAGAAAATAGTTCCTGTCTTTGAAGAGCTGAAATTGCAACTGATAAAACAACTCACAAAGAACTAGTACTCTGAAATGCAATGAGCTTGGTACTTGAAACAGTAAAGTTCAAATGTAATAGGAATACCACTGCAAGCTCAAGATCAAGTTAGAGAAATCTGACATACACACGCATGCACGCACGCACGCATACGTAACTACTGAAAATCTGGAGGCTTTTATAGAGAATGCTCCACTGGAACAAGTAACACCTAAGAAGGGGAGCTTTAAGTTTCTTAACTCTTAAAAACCATTGTCAGAGACTACACCTATCAACATCTCAGGCAATCTAGTCAATTCTAGGATCTTTTAAAATTTAAAACAGACACCTGCACAAATATGAGACTTTTATTTGAAATGATTACAAATGGTATTTATGCATGATTCTAAGACTAATCCATTTTCTTCCCTAAAACTCTATTTCAATATTATTTGATGTTGGTACTTACTTTGATAGAAAATATTACTAGTTAAGATTTACTATCTATATGCCTGGTTTATTGTATTTTAATGAAAAATTCTTTTCAACCCTTCACACAGACAAAATGACAAGCAGTATAGTGAGTTATACACAAATACTAAACATAACATTTTAATCATTATTTTTAGAACCTTTTGGCTTATTCTCCTCTTAAAGCAGAGCATTTTCTAAAAGGGGAGGAAATGTGTATGTGTTTGTGTGTTTGTGTAGAAGGGGGAAAGACAGTTCTTTCTAGACTTCCTATTGATGTACTTACAATGCTGATCACAATCAACTCTGGCAAAGACTACTTGATTTGCATTTGGATACTCTTCCTTAATGACATTGGAAGCTTCCTCAAAAATTGGATGCAACATCTGGCTGAAACGACACCTATGCAGAGAGAAGGATACCAATTAAAACTGGAAAGAAGCAATAAAATAGATATCTCAGTTATCATTATCCACTGATACCGTAAACAGCTTTTGAGATAATCACATGATTTAGTTCTAGATCATGACAGCACTCTTTGAAGATTAACACACCCTTTAATTCAAAGACTATTCAAATTCAAAGACTGTACAAATATTATAAAGCTTTGGGGCTTTTTACCCTAAAAATATGCCAACATCATGGAACACACAGCTTAAGGAGCTCTAACAGGTCTTTCAAACAAACCTGAAATTAGCCCTCTAAGATGCATCTATTTGGACATGGAATGAGTGAAACTTGGGCATCCATTAAAGATACAAGATTTTTTCTAAAAAAGAACTTATTTTTAGACTACTTCACAAAATCTTAAAGTGGTAAATTTATTGCAAATATTAGAAAAATTCACCTGACTAAATCAAATCTCAGGCAAACCAGCATAGTAAATAAGATGTATTACAAGGCTACATAGAATATAAAGAACTATTTCCTCTCAAAATTTAGCACTGGTAAAATGGGTCTTTGTATCTACAAACATATATACTAAGTTCAGGAGCAAAAGTTTTTAACTCCTAAATAAGACTTCTTGTTTTTGTTTACTTTGTCTTTTTTTTGTTGTTGTTGTAAGTTTGTTTTATTTCTTCTCTTTTTTTTAATAATCAAATAATCTATTTTTATATAACTTTCACATCTTTGTAATCTCCGGGATTCACCCCCCCACCCTCCCTGATCATTACCCCTCTGTCCTGGCCCCCACCCTGAGTTGTATACTTCAATTTGGCTGTTTGTTTGTTTTGATTTTTCTTCATAGCTTTTTATCTTTCCCATGTCCCATATAATAGTGTCTATCTTTTTGACTTGTTTCTGTTAATGTGATTTCTTCTAGGTGTGTTCATGTTATCATAAGTTCATCTAATTTGTCATTTTTAATTGATGAGTAATATTCCATTGTGCATATATACTGCATGTTTTTCATCCATTCATCTGTTTTGGGACATTTGGGTTGTTTCCATGTCCTTGCAATTATAAATAGTGCTGCAATAAACATCTGGGCACAGGTGTCCCAAATGGACCTCATAGATATATACAGGACACTGTACCCCCAAGGGAAAGACTACACATTCTTTTCAAATGCACATGAATCCTTCTCTAAAACTGACCACATATTAGGACACAAGACAAACTTGAATAAATATACAAAAATTAAAATTACAATTTTTTTCTCAGATCATAAAGGCATCAAACTAGAAATTAACAAGGACGAGAAAGCAAGAATGGTGTATAATACTTGGAGACTGAACAATATGCTACTAAATGAAGAATGGGTAATCGAAATTAAAGAAGAAATTAAAACCTACTTCGAAACAAATGACAAAGAAGACAGAACATTTCAAAACATCTGGGACTCAGCAAAAGCATATCTAAAAGGAAGGTTCATAGCAATACAGGCCCATATCAAAAACCAAGGAGCTATACAAAGAAAAAAACCTCATCTTCCAACTTGAAAAACTAGAAAAAGAGCAACAGGAAAAGTCAAACCCCAGTAGAAGACAAGAAATAATAAAAATAAAAGAAGAAATAAATAACTTCCAGCATATGAACAAAACGAAGAGCTAGTTCTTTGAAAAAATAAATAAAATTGAAAAACCCTTTGCAAACCTCACAAAGAAA
This sequence comes from Uropsilus gracilis, assembly GCA_004024945.1. Classification (NCBI taxonomy): domain Eukaryota; kingdom Metazoa; phylum Chordata; class Mammalia; order Eulipotyphla; family Talpidae; genus Uropsilus; species Uropsilus gracilis. Next base: position 100,993 of record PVHY01001176.1, read on the forward strand.
AGGAGGACACTCAAATAGAATCACAAATGAAAGAGGAGAAATTATAACAGACACAAAAGAAATCCACAGGATAATCAGAGACTACTATGAACAACTAAATGGAAACAAATACAACAACTTGGATGAGATGGACAGATTCTCAGAAAAATACAACCACCCAAAATTGATCAAAGAAGATACAGAACCTAAATAATCCAATCACAAGCACCAAAATTAAAGCAATCATAAAAACTCTCCCTAAAAACAAGAGCCCAGGACCGGATGGCTTCACAAATCAATTCTACATGGTATTTAAAGAGGAAATAGCACCTACTCTTCTAAAACTCTTCCAAAAATTCGAGAAAGGAAAGCTCCCAAACACATTCTATGAAGCAAACATCACATTCATACCAAAGCCAAATAAAGACAGCACCAAGAAAGAAAACTATAGACTAATTTCCCTAATGAACACAGATGCAAAAATTTTAAACAAAATCCTAGCAAATCAAATCCAACGATGCATAAAAAGCATTATTCACTATGATCAAGAGGGATTTGACCCAGGGGCACAAGGATGGTTCAAAATCCAGAAATCAATGAACATAATCCACCACATCAACAAGAAGAAAAGCAAAAACCACATGATCAATAGTTCAGCACCCATTTATAATAAAAGCCCTTGAAAAATTGGGGATCAAAGGAACATATCTCAATATAATAAAAACCATCTATGAAAAACCTACAGCAAACATCATCTTAAATGGGAAAAACTAAAATCATTACAATTAAGATCTGGAACCAGGCAAGGATGTCCACACTCTCCACTACTTTTTAATACTGTACTTGAAGTTCTAGCCAGGGCAATAAGGCAAGAGAAAGATATAAAAGGGATACAAATAGGAAAAGAGGAACTGAAGCTATCATTATATGCAGATGATATGATTCTTTATGTAGAGAACCCAAAAAAATCTACAGAAAAATTTCTTGAAACAATAAAACAGTTCAGTAAGGTAGCTGGTTACAAAATCAACACACATAAGTCAGTAATAGCCTTTCTACACTCAAAAAGCCAAGAAGAAGAAATTTAAAAGGCCATCCCATTTACCACTGCACCAAAAACAATTAAATATCTGGGAATAAACCTAAGAAAACATGTGAAAGAACTATACAAAGAAAACTTTAAGACACTGCTAAAAGAGACAAAGGAAGACATAAAGAAATGGAAAGACATCTCTGCTCATGGATTGGAAGAATTAACATCATCAAAATGACCATCCTTTCAAAAGCAATCTACAGATTAAATGCAATCCCTATAAAAATTCCAATGACATTCTTTAAAGAGATAGAACAAAAATTACAGATGTTCATATGGAGTAACAAAAGACCCTGAATATCAAAAAACCTTCTAGCCAAAAAAAGAGAGAATGGAGGCCTAACTATTCCATACTTTCTCATTTTTGCTTGGCTTATTTTTACTTTAAAAAATGGGGCTCAAGTACACCACCACAGTCCAGAAACTTGATACTTCTAATTCTACTGTCCCTTAACCACAAATATGTGCTATAAATCCTTAAAGAGATCTGTTAATTGACAAAATAATCCCGATGAAGCACATAACCAGATAGGTTAAAATAATCATTCTTATATGAAAAAGGTGAAGAGTTTTTAACAAAAAGGCAAACTATCATTGCTATTCTGCTTCCAGAGCCCCTAATCACAAAGAAATATACTTAAATGAAGGCCATGAACACTTTAATCCATGAGACTAGGTACACATGGATTCTAGCCTACTCACTGACTTCCTAAAGAGATGTCCTAGAATATATCAAGGAAAAACAATTTGTATCTGCAATCCCTTGCTTTCAAGTGACTGTTTTTAATGCTAAAATTAGCATTCTTATGCATTCAAGTTAGCACCATAAATGCTGAAAGGAAATACCTGTCCCAGTGGGGTCTGTGGATATCAATTAAAACTGGAAAGGAACAATAAAATTATCTCAGTTATCATTATCCACTGATACCATAAAAAGCTTTTGAGATAATCATATGACTTAGTCCTGGATCCTGATGTCACTCTTTGAAGTGACATCTAGGACATGTGCTTAGGAAGTTAGGTGAGTAATCTAGAAGAGACATATAAAAGAAAATAGGGAAGAAATATATGGTTTACATCTTCTCACAAACCTTCTAGTAATTTTATTGGCTTATAGCTAATATGTGTACCTAGTCATATGGATTAAAGTGTTCATGGCCTTCATTTAAGTATATTTCTTTGTGATTAGGGGCTCTGGACGCAGTAATAGCAGTGATAGTTTGGCAGTAATAGCAGTGATAGTTTGCCTTTTTGTTAAAACCTTTTTGCCTCTTTCATACAAGAATGATTATTTTAAACTATCTGTGGATATAATAAGTGTTCATGAATAAACTAGTAGAATGCAGGAACTGGAAACTAGGATCACAAGTTTGTGGCCTCTTTTACTTTGCTGTAAACAGGATGCTGATGAGGCAAAGGGGGCTAAGGCCTAATGGCTTAATGGTTTCTTGAAGAATTTGAATATTGTCTGGTAAACAGTGAAAAAGTGGGCAAGGTAAAGATATATATTAAGGGCTCCTTTTTTGTGATTGGTCTAGTTTTATTGCCCAGTAAATAGTCTGTTGCCAAGAGTTTAAAACAGGATCATTTTTAACAACAAAATGGAAAAAGACTAAAGGTGAAATGAAAGTCCAACTCCAATATTACTGTACCTTCATACACATAGATCCACAAAAGTAGTAGATCTATTTAAAGAGTTTTAAGGCTCATCTGAATCCAATCGCTAAACCAGTGCTTCAATCAACCTTTTGCAACTCAATCAAACAGGTAAAGTCTCTGCAAGGACAACGTGAGGGCACTGACTTTAGTTTGATCTAGTGGGGGTACAGGTTGGGGAATAAGCTTTCTCATCAAACATACCTGAGTTAAATCCCAGTTTCACTACTTACTAAGCCGTTTGACCTTTCTGAGTCTCAACTTTCTCAACCTAAAATGGAAATTATAATACCTAGCTGCAGGGTAGTTCTGAGCATTAAAAACAATGAATATAAAAAGTCCAGCACGTAGCATTATTAAGCACCTAGTATGGATCATTACCTTCCACAGCATATCAGTATTTTAGGTGGTTCTATTAGAGAATTCTTCCTTAAACTGTACTATAGTCATAACTGCCAGGGGGAACTCATACGACATAAGTCTGTCTCCTACAATCAATTACCAATGTTCTTCTGGTTGAATAAAAGAGGACTAACTCACAAAAAACTAAAGGTTGTTGCATAGTACACTTTCCCACATAATTGCAATTTGTCCACATTTTCAATTCAGTTTATAATAAAGTCAGTGGGACATTCTATTTCTCTGTCTTACAATATACAAAATTTAAAAGAGCTGTGTTTCAGTTTTTACTCTGACTCAATCTAGTCAGATAACTTTAGGAAGATATTCTCTAGTTCTTTGTTTTCTTATTTTTAATATGGATTGGGGAAAAATATAAATAAAAATGGATTGAACTTCTATCAAATTTAGCAGCTATTTTATATTACAAACAGTGCTAAATGTTACCTCTGTTATGCTTTTTATAAATAGTAAGCTCTCGGTACATCTTCAACATTTTACTAAACTTATTAAAATCCTAAATATGTGTTGTTAATTCAGTATGTCTTATCTGCCAAGTATCATGCACAGGTTTGGGGACTGATGTTAAAAAGAAAAAAGATATAGTAACTTTTCACTAGTTAATGATGTATTTAGGGAACCACTAAGTTACAGCATGTAAGTACTATGACTGCACAAATACAGGGATTTATTGAAAATTATAGAGTTTCCGATCTGACTGGAGGGTAAGGATAGGGGTATTGATTTCTCTAGACTATCTGGAGAAAGGGGCATTTATGTTACCACTCCAAAGATAATCAGAACTTAAGGAGGTAAAGATGTGGCTGAGAGGGATCCATTAAGCAGGGGAAATACCACGACTAAAGGGCTGATGGTTAAAGAGTTATAAAATATTACAGAAACTGAAAGACATTCAGTATAACTGAAACAGAGGGTAGGACAGGAGAGAGGCAGGATTTATTGATTATTGGAGAGAGTAGAAGGCACCAGGTCACTGAGCACTTTCTAGGCCAAGTAAAGGGATTTGAGCTTAGTAACCTAAAGGTAATGGAAAACCACTAACGTGTTTTTAAGAGGAGGTATAATGAATTCAATATGAACATTTGGAAAGATCATTCTAGTTTACTTGGTAGTGAACAGAATGGAAACACATTAAGTCTAAAAGCACTGAAAACAAATTATTCCACTACTGGAGGATTTGAGTAAACTGCAGCAGTGTGGGCTGAAATAGGTTCATAGCAGTCAGAAGAAAATAAGCCTAAATAAGATACTGTCTAGAAATAAAAATTATGTATTTCAAACTATTCTCCAGATGAAACTCCTACTTCTTTTTCTCCCAAATTACATTCTTTTAACATTTACATATTATATCCTTGTACTAGATGTTAAGAGCACTGAATCAGACATTATCCCTGTTCTCAAAGTCTGTTTGCTAGTGAACAAGCAAGGACCAAAGACAAAATAATGTAATTTTAATAAGAGCGGTACTTAATTATGGTACAATATGAACACTGAAGATGAAAATCTTACTCAGATTTCCTGGAATTGGTAGCAGATGGTAAATGTTTCTTTTTAAAAAAGTCACCACTATTTCCTTTTAAACCTGTCATACCAACATCTTTACCTCCAAATATTGCCCTGTTTCCTCAGTTAGAAAACAGAAAATTGCAATATACACACTCAAGTGACTATGTCTGTGTGTTTTAGAGGGGTTTGAGTTTTCACATTGTGTTTTATTTTAAGACATATGGTAATAGAATCAAGAATATTTCTCTCTTAAAACACAAATGCTCACCAAATAAAGCTCTTTCATTTATGAATATACCTTAATTGATTTTATGTATGAAATACTAGCTCACAAAAGGACAAGGTTCTCCCAACCATAAACCTTTAACAAGTTAAAAAAAAAACTCAAGCCACCCGAGTCCCCAAAATCAAAAATAAGATTCTTACTTACCAATCAGCATAAAAATTTACTAAAGCAACATCAGCATTGTCTGAAATTGAAAAAACAAAACCAAATAACCTAAGTTGTATGTGTCTACATAATTTTGAGATAGTTAAAGACACAGGTTTTATTGTGGTTCCTTTCCATTATAAAGATCTACTAAAAACACACAACAATTAAGTTACCTTTTAACTCAGAAACTCATACATGAATGACTGTATAATTTGTGGGATTCTTTGTATCTATTCCTCCATCTTTCTACCTTCATTGTATCTTAAATAAACATAAAGTAAAAGGGAATCAAACCAAGATCAGGCAAGTAAGCTGCTAAATAGTTTACTATGAATAAAAATTCCAGTGGATTGACACAGATTTTAATAATCTTTCATATTCATGAATAACTAGGAGTTACCTCTGTTAAGTAAAATCTTGTTTCACTGAGGAGACCTACAAAACTAAGCTGTGAGGGCTGGTACAACAAGTAATCCACAACTAAAAGCATTAGTAAGATGTTCTTATTCACTTAACAGTTGTCCTCTGTTGCAAAAATAATTAGTAACATTTTCATATCCTGATATAAGGACATGAAAAAATTAGCAGTGTTTTGTTTGCATAAACCTAACGCAGAGAAACTTAGATATAACTCAAATACTCATCAAAATAAAACACAAATATATTCTATAATTTAGAAGATGAGAAGAATGAGAATGAGAATAATAGTTTAGATTCTCTTCTTCCTTTTTTTTTTTTTTTTGAAACTAGATCTTATTATGTTGTCCAGGTAGTCCCAAACCCACGGACTCAAGTAATCCCTAGCCTCCACCTCCCCAAATAGCTGGGATTATAGGCGTGCGCCACTGTGCCCAGCTCCTCTTCTTCCCTTTTAGCCTTCAAAGCACTGTTTTGTCTACTTACTTCTTATTTTCTTCAATCTGAAGCACTGATTCATAAACTATGATCCTTGGAACAGAAGCACTGGGATAACATAGAAACTAAAAAACTTCTTAGATGGGATTGAACAGTTTTTCTCAGAATTTGAGGAATAGATCTAGCACTACAAATACTAATAAATCCTCCAGATGATTTTGTTACATGCCAAAGTTTATTGAACCAGTGCAATAAAGAAGTTCCATAATATGAAAACTGAGTTTCTGGCATTAAAACCACAAGACAATATATAGAATTCAATAAATATTTTTTTATCTTAATTGCTTTTGGTTTTGTTATGCTCAAACTAGTAGGTGAATTGAAGTGCTTAAAAAAATCACGTATACACATTGTACATTTTCTTTCATATCCTAAATTGTGATTGTCAGCTACCTCTTCACCTCTGCTCTATTTTTAAAAAACAAGTGTTTTTCCCAAAAATAATTATATCTACAAGCTAATTTTATAATCTCACTGTCACCAAAGCATTCAGACAAATATGTATCAAACAAATTTGATCAATAATAATAAGCAAGCAGAGTAGGTAAGTCAAAATAGAAAAAAACAATTTTGGCTGTGGTCATGTAGTATAAGACAGTGGAAATTGTCTGCCTCTAAATAAAATATTTAGCAAAATATCTTATGAATTGTTCAGAGTGGTACTTATGACAGGGCAAAGACATAAAAGAATATTAAACATGCTCATTTGCTTGGAACACAGATATATATTTTAAGAAATTTTACTAAAAATTAAACCAAATGCTTTGTTCATTTAGCAAATATGAGATTAGTAAGAATGCCAGCTCTTCAATTACTCTGGATGAGGTTCTATTTCATTTTGTTTTTGTATAAAAACACTACTTCAAAAATATCTAGGTACTTACTTAAAATATCATCTATATTCTCTGTATCGAGACTTGTTATTTCAGTTGTTACTGGAGTAAAAACCCAAGTTACCTGAAAATTAAAAAAATATAAAATTAATAAATATTTCCATAAAAGGTAAAAAATACAAAAAAGAGTGAAAAAATTAAAAGTTTACGAATAAAGTTAATATGATTTGTTGTTTGATCTTTTACTAGATCAGTGAACTAGAAGTACTAATGTCTGAAGTCTGGAAACTAGTCAAATAAGACCTCCTATGTAACAAAACATATGAGATTTTTTCTTTAACATTAAGAAAACTGAGAATTGACTCACTTTTTTAATTTAATACTTCAGACATTATCTCTATACCAACATAAGGAAAAAAGTCCTAGATTACCAGTTTTGAAAGAGTACAAAACAAAAACTATGTTTGCTTTTTCTAATCCACCATGTTTCTGAACTGAAACAAAAAATGAAGGGAAGAATTCAGACTTTTTAAAATGTGACCCCAAACCCCTTCATGCTTCATCTTCCCTTACTATTACAACTTACTAAACCATATCGCAGTAGACTCTTCCCTCATAAATATGATTGGCTTGCAATACCATTTAACCTAATCATATAGGTGCTGCAAGATTTTTGAATGGATTATGTTTGAAGAAAAACTCAAGAGGAAAATATACAAGTATTATCATAAAGAAAAGAAGCTGGTCATTATCAAAGTCAAATCATTAAATAAATGATCATTTATAATGTTTACCAGGTAGTGAAGGCAAAAAAGTATAAGGCATAGTGACTTGAGCACAGAGGTAAAAAGCGTGATTAACACAAACATAAGAAAACTTTATTTGTAAAATCCAAGGAAGTCTATTTTAAAGAGTTATCTCCTATCAAAATATATGTTTACAACAGTGTACTCCAAATTTGTTTTTTACTTTGGTAAAAATATTTATATGCTAGGTAGTGACAAAAAAAATAGGAAGCGATTAATATAACTATTAAATAGATAACTATTACGTAAGAAACTTTGTGCTAATAAACATGCATGATAAGATGTATTCAACTAACAGTGGTATTTAAGAAAGCCCAAAGCAAAAAAACTACCTCTGACCTAATAATCTCTTCTCCCTGAAGGGTATAAAAAAGGAAGCATTTTATCATTAAAATTTCTATTAATATGCAGTAGGAAGAGAATGACAGGTTGTTTATTTAAATTGTTAGCAAGCTTCACTAGTCTGACAAATTGTTTCTTTTCATGTCAGCCCTGGGCAGAAACAAGATTCTCTTGGGGAAACATTTTATGTGTCAAATACTATAGTGCCTTAAGTAAAATAAAGACAAGTAACTCCAAGTAGGGAGAAGGAAAACCATTTTTTTTTAACTTAGATTTGAATTTAAAAAATAAATAAATAAAAATTCAGCAGAAAATTCAATAGATCTTAAAAGTCATGAGAATATGAAATATTTAGACAACACATGTAAACATGCAGACATAAGTTTATGAGATATTTTTAATTAGTTATTCTCTTCGGTTGCCAAGAACATTGAGAGATATCTTCAATTATTTTCTGCAAATCATTAGGTAAGTCTTTGCAAATTCATTTACTGTACCAACTATTAAACATTTTCATCTTTGCCTAGTATATGATCTAATACAAAAGATACATCAGTGAAATGGTAAATATTGCACCCAAGTTGATTTTTTAAGTTACAAGCTAAAGACTAAAGAAAGTACTTCAAAATTAAATTTTGGAAATAATTATTAAACACTCTCTGCTAATCATTACAATACTAACACATATACATGCTAGCTCATTAGTATGTACAAAATGTGCAGTACTCACTGCTAAGCCTCAGTGCTACTCTTTTCAAAAAAAAATTAACTTAAAACACTAATCCAACAGGATCTTCGAAATCTTCAAAAGCATAAACTATTATCAATAGCATACTTTGGCTGTAAATTATTAAAGCATCTTTATTCATAATTTTAAAACATGTTCTTAGCACATTAGGACCATGGAAGTTATTCATAACTTTAAAACATGTTCTTAGCACATTAGGACCATGGAAGTAGTGGCAATTTGAATATATCTTTAATGGGAACTATGATAAACAGTCCCTAAACTGAGTATCTCTCCCTTCAATCCAACCTGCTCAAAGAGGTCAGATTAATATTTCTGAATGCTGCTTTTCATACATCAACTCTTCTGCCCAAAAGGCCCCCAAAGGCTTTTCACTGTCTATTGTATGAAAGCCTGAACTAGCCCACCTTTTTTTTCTTTTCTTAAACCATATCCTAAGGTTCCCCATCCATATTCTATACTCCAAATAACTATAACCAATTGTTCCAGTTGGACACTAGTTTATGAGATAAGTTTATACCTATTGCCCTATTACACTCAGTTTATACCTATTGCCCTGAAATATTATTAATAGTACCATCTTCTTTCAAAAGGGTGGCAATTTAGGCAATAAATTATATACAATTACCCTCTTTGCAGAAGACCCATGACAACTGAGATAAATTGCACCAAACTCTTTACAAATCTTAAATAATCAATAAGCATATAATGTCCACCCATATAGCAAACAGAATAATGAAATTTGTATTGAGTGAAAAGAGAACAAAGATGGCACTAAGTTTTGACCACTAAATCAATGACTGTATCACTGAAACACTCTAGACTCTTAGGGATTAAATCAGTAACTCAGAAAAATGACTACAAAGATCTTTAAAGTCACTTACAAACAGCTAAAATCCACCTAAGTTACAAATCACAGTATTTGCTATTCTTAAATGCCTCCCATTATTCTCCTGCTCCATAGTTTGTTCATACAGTTTCCACTGCTTAGCACAGCAAAGAGAGCCTGTCTAGTTTTCAAGACCCGATTCAAAAACTATTATTTCTATGAAATATATAGACCCAGTTAACAGTGATTAATTTCTCTCTCCTTTAAGCCTACAGAGATCTTTCTATGGAGTATTTACATGTTCCTCACATTGTTTATTTGTGCTATTTTACCTCCTCTTAGGAGACTGAGCATCTTAAAAGGACAAACTTCACTTTATTCAACTTTGTATCATAAAGATATCCTACTATGGTACTATATTTGTACACAATAAGCACTTGCATTTGTACTAAGTGAATGGTGGATTATGCCTACCAATTTAGAGGGAACTCCTTGGCAGTAGGAAGTGGGAAGAAAAGGTCCCAAAATATAAATAGCTAGATTAATATGTTTGAGGGAAATAAAGTTACCAATAGGAATGAAGTCTATATTAGCATTTGTAATTATGTAATGGTGAAAAGCACACTAGATGATTCACAGATTTAGAGGGAGTTTCAAATGATGATGCTACCTACTGCAGAAATTCTATACATTCAATATAAGAGCTGTTATATGTCCCTTGTACTTTCTCTAGTTCCCCAGCTGTTCTCCATATGATTTCCAGACACTTCAGCAGAGCATCCTCAACTTAAGAGAAGCTAAATGTCACATTAAAGCATAAAAAAGTCAGTACTTCTTTACTGTCCTATTTTGAGATTGGAAACGCAGTCATGAAAATAAATGTTTGAGACCTTCAAGACCCGCTTAAAATTATCATTCAGAAGAGGTTATTAAATTACTTGTTAGCAAGTATAGGAGTTCAACTTGAATAGATATTTCTGCATAAAAATTACTGGCAAAAGGCCGGGCATGGTGGTGCATGCCTGTAAACGGCAGTCTAGGAAGCCGTAGCCAGAACCAGGGATCACAGTTCGAGCCCCGCTCGGGGCAACATAGCGAGACCTAGTCCCAAAAAAATAGCTGGGTGTGGTGGCACGTGCCTGTAATCCCCGCTACCTGGGAAGCTGAGGCTGGGGAATGCTTGGTACCCCAGGCAATGTGAGCCTGAGGTTCCACAGGCGAAAATACCAAGGCATATATAGTCTCAAAAAAAAAAAAATTATTGGCAAAAAAGTTTAAACAGAGGATGTTTCATTCCCTGTGACAAAACTGTTCTCAATTGGTATTACATCTGTATGGCATTCTGTGGTAAGAGTTTAGTGTAGTTTTGCTAAATCTTTCACTTATCTGCCTTTTTGTTGGGGAAGTCTCAAAATCCTTTACACACTATGCTTCTCCTACATCAAAAAATAACTAATTTATCAGTCAATAACTCTCTTTCCCATTTCTTTCTTTCTTTTTCTTTTTTGAGACTAGGTCTCACTATTTTTGCCCCTGGAACCACAGGCTCACATTGCCCGGGGTACCACAGACTCAAGCAATCCCCAGCCTCAGCTTCTGTAGAACTACAGTTCTGTAGAACTGTAGAACTGTAGAACTACATTTTTCACTAAGTAACTTAAAATATAATGAGCATAGGGATGTCCAGGAAAAAAAGTTCTGTACATAAAACAATTTCAAATATGGAATATACAATCCCTAAATTGAAATTCTGCTAGTAAAAACAACTATAGAAAATTTTTTTTAAAAAAATCACTGCAACTCCTACTTTCCTCATACATTATTTAATTGAGCATGGATTGCCATTAAAAATTGATATCATCTGTATATTGCTCTTCACTGTATTCTAAAAATGGGATGAACTAAATTTACCTAGAAAAGACAATGTACTTCTCTGACCTTCAAAGAAGAATTATTTTTTTAATAAAGTTTTTTAGTACTTAGGGATCGTTATGGAAAGCACTTTTCCCTTAAAACCACCCCATAATCTCTTCTACTGAGTTACCAAGAGGGGTACCAAGAAAGCACAGAATTGAGAAAGGTGAAGGTGATCACTGTCTTTTTTTCTGTACATACTCTGGAACCTGCTTCAGAGGGCGAGACAATGTTTTATTCATCAGTGTCTCTGGATTAGTATGAGTTTAGTACTGACCACTGGATCTTGGTCAGTATAGTCCAAAACAAACACTTGCAAATAATATGCTAAGAGAAATTCATGACTACTCTCTTTGTGCTACACTGCAATTTTCTTGTCTAGGACACTTGATCATCGAAAGTTCCCTTAAGAGAGTCAACATACACAACAGAACTAAAGTATACTGCATGGGAGGGTAAAATCAGGGGAGGCATGAGCATAAGAAATCACCTGACAGTTCACTGGTGTCCTAGAGGGAGAACCTTGGGGTAAAAAAAAAAAAAAATATATATATATATATATATATATATATATATATATGAGACAGTCTAATACATTGATACATACATTTTTATGGTTAGGTCTCAAAAAGGGACCTAGATCCAAGAAACCTGGGTATGTGTTCAGGCTTCCCCACAACATTAAGCAATTCCCAAACATGATTAGGGTATATATGCGTTTCACTTAATTTAGTTCAATTCTGATACTAACTGCAGACATCAGATACCCACAGGAAAAATGTTCAGTCTTTTAAAGGCCAATGGCAAGTTGTTACCTCTGCCTCTGACCAACTAGCTACAGTCTAACAGCCCTCTTCTTAGACTCCAGTTGCCAATCACAAGCCCGTTATATTCTGAGCTTCTGAGTAACTGATTGGCTTAAATCATAGGCCCTATGACTCCCTGGTAAGGTTTGATTCATTTGCTAGAACAGCTCATAGAAGTCAGGAAACATAACTACTCAAAAGATCACTGATATTTTACAAAAGGATATAACTCAGAACAACCAGGTGGAAGATAGGCACAGGGTGAGGTATAGGGATAGGATAGGGAACAGAGCTTCTATGTCCTCTGCAGGTATAGCATTCTCCAAGCACCTCTATGTGTTCACCAACTAGGAAACTTTTTGAATCCTGTAGTCCTGGGTCTTTAGAGAGGTTTCATTATTTAGGCAGGAGCAACTAAATATTGGGCCAGGCATGGTGGTGCATGCCTATAGGTGGCAGCCTAGGGAGCCATGACAGGGGCCAGGGATCATGGTTTGAGTCCAACGGAGGCACGTAGTGAGACTTAGTCCCAAAAAAATAGCTGGGCATGGTGGTACGTGCCTGTAATCCCAGCTACCTGGGAAGCTGAGGCTGGGGATTGCTTGAGTCTGTGGTACCCTGGGCAACGTGAGCCTACAGTTCCATGGGCAAAAATAGCAAGACCTAGTCTCAAAAACAAAACAACTCAATATTGGCCTTTGGCAACCAAACTCAATATCCAGCCCCTCTTTCCTCACCAGAGGTCTGGGGGTGGGGTTAGAACTTCCAACCTTTTAATCACAGGGTTGGTTCTCCAGGCACCCAGCCCACATCCTCAGGTGCTACCAAAAGTCAGTTCATTCATCTGTATCACCCTCAATGCCTAGAAAATTCCTGAGAGTTTTGGGAGCTATGTGTCAGCAACTGTGGATGAAGACGAAATATGAGAAATGTGTATCTAGATATCAAACTGATCAAATGCTTATTTCACAAATACAAATCACAATATTATAGTCATTCATTCTGCAGATATTTCAATGAGTTACCTATTTAATGGTAAGCACTACATTTGGCACTGGGGAAAGGGTTGTGAATAACTTACTTAGAAGTTTACATTGCATCTACCAAAATCATCAAACTTCACTTTTACATTTTAAGAGGGGGAGAGAGATGGAGGGAAGGAAATAAGTGAGAGGGAAAGAGGGAGATTCTCAATTAGATTCTCAAGTACTTTAATTGCTGGCCACTGGACAAAGATATAGTATGTCATGTCAGAGGCTGACAGCTGAGACTGGACAGGATTCATGACTGTGAAATGAAGAAAATTAATTTTATTATATTATATGGCTTCAAAACACTGAAGACAGAACTAGCATGACAAATGTCCAGAGAGCAAAGAGCAGCTTCTCCATCCCCCCAATATTCACCTTAAGAAAAATTCCTTAGAAGTTACCAATAATGTATGGGTAAATCCCCTGCCCACCATTATCTCACAGGAACTAATATTTTAACCAAATTTTATTACCTCAGCTATTAGTCTTCCCTAGTTAATTAGTCATAAAACACTCTCTTGGCCACCTTTTCCCCCTTTGCCTAAACCCTATAAAAGGCCTAGTAATTTATACCTTTAAGTTGCTACCAGCCATGCTTCTAATAGCCACAGTCTGACTGTGTTAATCTCTCTTGCTCATTCTTTCTCGCAACCCTTCACCCAGCTCTTTACAATGTCATACTCCTTTTTTGACCTAGACTTTTAAAAAGTTTTGAGTAAATTGTAGAGTAAATGGATCAACACTGTACTAAACAATCTTTACCAGGACAGAGAAAACCAGATATGTTTCTTGATTGGATGGATGCAACAGGAAACAGAAAGTTCCACTTGTGAAGCATTCTTAATAAAAAAAACCCAAACCTGTCTTCACAATCAATCAAGTCCAAGAATTAATTTAAAGGAAACAATAAACATGTAAAATGATACTATGAGAACATAAGCAGCTATATCAGAATATAGGAAATTTAATGGGAAAAATGACAGTCTATCTATCTTTGTTTGGGCTCCCTTCAGAAATGGGTTTTTTGTTTGTTTGTTTGTTTGTTTTTTAATATTAGCCAAAGATGTGTCCAATTTAAAGAAGACATTGGAGAATTCAAAAAAAAATTTTTTTTTATTACTATAAAGTTTATTCTGGTTGACAATTTAGGCCACAGACATGTACATGAAATTTCCATAAAAGGGATGAGTATGTGGGGGGTTAGGAGGGGTGAAGATGGGAGGGAGCGGTAAGGGAGGGAAGGAAGTTGATGTGTGGTCCCCAGGGAATACAAAGATGTGAAACACATATATAAAAAAATTAATTAATTAAGAAAAAAAAAAGGAATCAGTACAATTTCCACGCTGAGGAGAAGCAGCTCTCCTGCCTGCCTGGCACTATGTAGATGGCTCTCTTTTTCTTTCTCCATTCCCTAATAACCCTGTCCCTTTTTTCTCTTTTTTTAAATTTAATTTAAATTTTTTTAAATTTGCATATATATGTATATTTACATTTATATTACATTAGTCCATTATTGTGTACCCTGGGGCTTTCCCACTTTACTAACATTTGTTAACCATCCTGATCTTTTGTGCTCTTCACCTCCCCCACCTTCTTCCCCCTCCGCCTCTTTTGCTCCATGGTTCAGTCCCATTGGTTGTTTTCATTCTTTCCTATTTGTTTGTTTTTCCCTATGTCCATCATATAAGTGAGATCATCCTGTACTTCTCTTTTTCTTTTTGACTTATTTCTGCTAATATGAGTCTTTCTAGTTTCATCCAGGTTGCTGCGAATGACATGTTTGTCCTCCTTGATGGATGCATAGTATTCCAATGTGTATATGTAGCACATTTTTTTTAGCCAATCTTTTTTAGCCAATCATCTGTTTTGGGGCATTTGATTTGTTTCCAATTCTTGGCAATAGTAAACAGAGCTGCATGAATACCCAGATATAAAATCACACATATACGGTCAACTAATCTTTGACAAAGGGGCAAAAAACATACCCTGGAACAAGGATAGCCTCTTCAGTAAATGGTGCTGGGAAAACTGGATCAAAACTTGTTAAAAAAAAAAAATGGACCAGGACAATACCCTCATACCCTGTACAAAAATTAACTCAAAATGGATAAAGGACCTGGAAGTGAGACCTGCAACCATAAAATACATAGAAGAAAACCTGGGCAGAAACCTTCATGAATTTCACCTCAGAAATTCATTGGGGGACGCAACTATGGCTGGCAAAAAATGAAGGAAAACATAAACAGCTGGGACTATATAAAACTAAAAAGTTTCTGTTCAGCAAAAGAGACAATAAACAAAACAAAAAGAAACCCAATTGACTGGGAGAAAATTTTTGCCCTCCAGACAAGTGACAAGGGTCCGATAACAAAGATCCACAAAGAGCTCCTCCAGCTCAACAAAAACAAAGCAAAAAACCCACTCAAAAAATGGGGAGAACTAAAAAGACACTTCACCGAAGAGGAGATACAAATGGCTAATAGGCATATGAAAAAATGCTCTGCATCACTAATAATCAGGGAAATGCAAATAAAAACCACACTGAGATACCATCTTACACCAGTAAGAATGGCCCATATAAATAAAACGGACAACAACAAATGTTGGAATGGATGTGCAGAAATGTTTTCTAAGATAAGTAGTTAAGTACAGGTGTTTATATGGGAGAAAAAGGAAAAGAGGACTAGAGAAATGAGATGGGAAAGACAAAATAATACACTATAAAATATACTGATATGAGTTAAATAATAAATTGAGTGTAATATAAAATACTAAATTAAACTATCCAGGATTTATAGCAAATGGCCTGCATCTCCTAAACTATATTATCTAAATTCAACTCTCTTATTAACCAAAGTCTATTTGTGGCATATACATTTCTATAGTACATAACCTACAAATGTCAAAGATGCTTTTATTTCACCATTATACACAGGGCCTACTTTTTGGTGACTCATAAATCTTTAACAAAAAGTTGATCTTCAGCAAAACTTTTGGTATCTCATTTTCCACATATATTTAGATCTGGAATGACTTTCCGGCTTTCCGGTAAACTACTGCTGAGCACTACATGCCAGGGAAAATATTTTTGTTATCAAATTCAAGAAAAAATCCACTACATACTATAAAGACCTATATATTAATGCACTGCTTACTTTAAAAATCTGTCTCTTCATAACTGTTCTTAGATTTAATCAAAACAATTCTAAATGTCAATGAGTAGTAGTCTTTGAAAGGTCATAAATACTTGCTGAGACACCTATCCTAAGTAAATGATGTTCAAAGAAAGAATTTTTAATGTAGCCCAATATGCCACATACCATTTTAATTAACTTAGTAAAGCAAGTGGGTTTACTTTTCCCTTGTTTGGGTTAAAAATTGACCTAGTGAGGGCCTCAGAGCTTTCATATAAATTGTCATTATTATCTCACGACCTCCATTACTATTATGTACTATTTTTGCTTTCTAAGCACTTGTACCCCAACAGAAATCAGAGAATGACTGAATTTGTTAAAAGGAAATCAGGGAATGACTGAATTTGTTAAAAGGACATCTAAATTTAGAAATTTATCACTCTTCTGCACTTCTGTCTCCTTTTTCTTAGTTGCCATGAGATAAAGATAAAGGACAAGTATTGACATACTTAGGTATACACTGTCTACTTTAATCCTCAAGACAATCTGGGAGGCAGAGAGAAAATATCAACAGGCAAGGAAAAGAGAACTCAATTTATTTTAACTACAAAATAGAACTTAAAGAAAAAAAATATATTCTTTACCTTCTAGTACTGAAGCAAACAACCTTAAAGTAGTGGCAAGAGATGGTTCATCAGTCATCCACAGTCTGACTTTAAACCAGATTCCGTCTGATTTTTACAACATATGCTAATTAAATAATGGAAGGAATATGGGAAGTTCTTACTTTCCTAATGTTTGAATCCCACTCCGATACCTCCAAATTATCTATCGAATATCCAATTTGGCTTTGAAGAGAACTGACAAACATTCCACACAACTGTAAGTGGTACTTTGGACCTAGTAACATTTAATTTCATCTGCGAAATTGTTGATTCAAGTTAAGTAACAAGCCCAAACCTTTCAAAACATACTTCAAAGACAGTATGTGCTGAAGCTGTGCAAACTAGAAATTTCATAGACATTCTACAGCAAAAATCAAAGTGGTTTTATACAGCAATGCATAATCAAGTTTTTAAAAATTAGATAACCATTTATTTCTGGATGTGAATGCTCATAAAAACCTTAATTACACTTGCAATTCTTATATACAATTTATTGAGGTTAAGACTAAACCACAACTTAATCTTCTGATGATTTTAAACAACCTATGAGTTAACAGTCAGGAGATTCAAGTTTTTGTACCAGCTTTACCACTCACTATATAATCATAGGCATGTACTACTTCTGTCTTCTTATCTTGGATTTCTATTTGCCATAAAAATCCTATGATTTAAATAAACATACAAAAAACATCTGACAAGATTCAATACCCTTTAATGACAAAAATCCTCAACAAAAATGGGTCCAAAAGAAGAAATGTACCTCCAAACAACCAGAATGAGGAGGGAGGCAAAAGCCGCCCACCAGTCTGCCATGTCTCAGGGGCTGTGGACTGTGCTCCCTGGGCACTGCATGTGTTTCGGGGACCCTCTGGGTTAGAGGACTCAGATGTGCTGCCCCCCATCAGCACCCATCAATGGGAGGCTCCCCATGCACCACCCCCTGCCCCCAGGTCTAAAGTTCTACAGGAGGAGGGGAGGCAACTTCTGTCTGGTTTTACTCCCCTCTCATTTTTTAATGAACCAGTTTCAGCCACAGAGGATGTTGGGGAAACGAATAAAACGACACACCCATTACTTAGGCAGGATCCAAGAAGAGACAATTGACTATGTGACCAGTTATACTGATGACTTGTCACAGAGTTATAGCCCCACTATCTCAGGGGGGCTAGGAGTCAAAATCCCAGCTCAGAAATGCCTTCAGCAAGAGCAAGGTGCCCTCCCTCCTTCACTACAGGGGGAGGAAGTCTATAGAAACATGGCAGTGGCCCCAAAAAGTGTCTGTCTCGGTAGAGGGCCTACCGACAAGGGCTAGGGAGACAGATTCCTGAAGCCAGAGACCAGAAAAAATAAGACAATGAAGCAGCAAAATGGAACTGAAACCAAAATGGAGGAGACAGCTAACAAGAAGGACTCTTCCTAACTAACAGGCTCCAAAGGAGATGGGACTAGCTGCACAACACAAAGACTGGAAATCTAAGCAGCAAGGTCTACCGTGTTCCAGGAAAGCAGACCCTTGTCCAGGAGAAGGACACTGCTTCAGCAAAGGAAGAGACTAACGGGTTAAACATGGTCCAACAAATAGAAACGAGAGGAGTGGGAATGACTAGAGGGTTTGCAGGGGGTGCATATCCAAGGGGATCAACAACCATTACATGAAAAGATAAAGAAAACAATTTGAAAGATCTGTGATGAAAGCAGAGGTAGCCCACTGAGGAGGTAGACTCAGTGCAGTGATAAGTGACTATTCGGGGCCCACTGGCTGATGGCCTTGTCCCCTTCTCCTCATGCCCATTTCCCTAGTTTCAGAATGGGCTGCCCTGGTTGGAGGCATATGTACCACAGGTGTGAGGAGGAGGCATCACACACAAAAAAATCAAAATATCATGCATGACAAAGCCACAACCAACATCATAAATGAATATCATACATCAGTGGTAAAAATCTGAAAGCTTTTCCTTTAAGATCAGAAACAAGAGGGCACTGTAATATCACTACATGCATATGACATAATATATATAGAAAATCACAAAGATGCCACCCTATTAGATATAAATAACAAATACAGTCAAGTAGTAGGCAACAAAAGACTACGCAAAAATATGTTGCATTTCCTATACAAATAATGAAACAGCAGAGTAGAAATTAGAAAAAACAATGCCACTTAAAATCACATGAAAAAGAATTAAATACTTAGAACAAATTTAACCAAAGAAGTGAAATACCTGTATACCAAAAACTGTAGGAATGGATAATGCACATTAAAGCAACAATGAGTTGTTACCTCATAGTTGTAAATATAGCTATTACTGACAAGAAACAAGAAATGTTTCTTGTGAAAAGAAACACATATACTTTTGCTGAGTATATAAATATGGTTCAGACATTATGGAAAGCAGTATGGAGATTCCTCAAAAAATTAAAAATAGAAATTCTGTATGATGTAATTATCCTACCTCTGATATTCTGAAAGAAAAAAAAAAACAGCAATTTGAAGAGATAAATATACACCCCACATTTACTCTAGCACTATTAATAGCTAATAACTGGTAACAACCTAAGTACATCAATTGTACTTTTTGTCAATTTGACATCAATTTGTGAACTGGACATTAACTGACAAATGGATAAAGAAAATGTGATATATCTAGGAAAGGGAATACTTTTTCAGCTTTCAAAAAAAGCCTGCATTTTGCAATAACACAAATGAATCTAGAGGGAATTATGTTTGGTGAAATAAAATAGATACACCATATGATCTCACTCATATGTGGTATGTAGAGAAAAGAAACAGATGGACTAAATAAAACAAAAACAAATTTCTGTATTATAACACCACAAGGGGTTACCAGAAGGGAGCAGGGAAGCAGGTAAATAGGAGCAAAGGGGACAATGGGATGGTGAAAATAGATTGGGAATTTTAGCAATGAACTTAATGTAGTATAAACACATGCTGATTTTCAGTGATGAGCACCTGAAATTACATGATGTTTACAAAGCAGTTCTTAAAAAAAAACAAAACAAAAAAAAAACAGGAAATACAATAATAATTCGTTATTAGACTAAACAAAGCTTCCCCAAAATCACTCTCATACCTTGGAAAAGTACACAACAGAAATATACAATGGAATTCTACATAAGGTGAGATTATATAAACATAACCCATGAGAATTTAGTGTCTAAAAGTGTGTTATTACTTTAGAGGGGAGACTTTCAAACTTTTGACAGCAAGAAACAGTTTGGTACACACGCAAAAAATTCTCAGAAATATTTATCTTTACTGTATTCACTGCCCTCTGATATTTTCTTTTTGCTCTCTTAATGTATGTAATGCTTTGTAAGACTTCAAAAATTATTAATGTATTCTAATCTGCAGTTCCAAAAACTGCTTAAAAAGTAACATACATTTATTATATATTGCATATTGTACACTTATTCAATCAACACAGCTCCTTCAGAAGTCCCTGTAAGACTTCTACATACGAAAAACACTGTTCCTAAGAAGTCCCATGACACTTTTCAATATACTCCACAGTAAAAAACCTGAGGTTGTCAGAGGTTAATCTTTCAGTGGAGTAATATGGGTTATCACAATGAACAATAATACTTTCCTTCTGGATATAGATTTCTGCATGATAACTACCTATATACTTGTGCACTGTAATTTACTTTCTTTGGACCTGCAGATGCATCTAAAATGTTCTAGAACACCTGTAGCTTGAAACAGACTTTAGAATATAATGATGCTTCAAACTTCACTGAACAGTTTAAAAGGGACCTAATTTGCTTTTCTTTTTTCAAGACACAATTAAACTTGTGGTTTCCAGTTGACTGGAAGTCTGAATTCTGTTTTTGAGATCATAAGGAATAAAAAAAAAAAGCACTGAAATGTAGGACTACAGAAATGTCAATAACACTTTAATTTATTATCATTACCCTTGTCAATCCTTTAATTCTCATTATCCTTTCTGACCTGTTTTATGAAGTCAAAAGGTGCTACTTAAAATGGTGCTGGGAAATGATGCTGGGAAAACTGTACTGCTCTACTCTCTCACACCATGTACAAAAACCAACTCAAAATGGATAGACGACTTAGATGTAAGGCCTGAAACCATAAACTACATACAGGAAAGTATGGGCAAAACATTCTAAGATTTACACCTGAGAAATCTCTTTCAGGACACATGTACATATGCTAAAAAAAAAAAAAAAGGAAAACATAAACAGCTGGGAAAAATTTTTTGCTCTGCACTTAGGTGATAAGGGTCTGACATCAAAAATCCACAAAGAACTCACACAATGTAACAAAAACAAAGCAAAAAATCCAGTCAAAAAATGGGTAAGCTGGGTACGGTGGCTCGTGCCTATAAGCTTCAGCCTATGAAGTGGCTGGAGCTAGGGATCGTGGTTCAAGTCCCGCTCAGGGCAACACAGCGAGACCTAGTCCCAAAAAATAGCTGGTTGTGGTGGCGCGTGCCTGTAATCCCAGCTACCTGGGAAGCTGAGATTGGGGATTGCTTGAGTCTGTGGTACCCCAGGCAACGTGAGCCTGTGGTTCCATGGGCAAAAATAGCGAGACCTAGTCTCAAAAAAAAAAAAAAAAAAATGGGTAGAAGAGTCAAAAAGATACTGCTCCATATGGCCAATAGGCATATGAAAAAATGCTCAACATCACTAATAATCAGGGAAATGCAAATCAAACAATGAGATACCACCTTACATCAGTAAGAATGGCCCATATCAAAAAGCAGGCAACAACCAGTGCTGGGGTGGATGTGGAGAAAAAGGAACACTTTCACTCTGCTAGTGGGAATGCAAACTCATCCAGCCACCATGGAAAGCTGTGTGGAGGACCCTCAAACTACTGAAAATGAAACTACCATTGGATCCAGCAATCCCATTTTTTGGAATCTACCCAAAGGATACTAAAACACTAGTTCAAAAAGACACCAGTACTCATTTGTTCATAGCATCACTATTTACAATAGCCAAATTATGGAAACAACCCAAACGCCCCAAAACAAATAGATCAGACAATTATGGTATAATTACGTAATGGAATATTATTCCCCAATCAAAAAAGAAAAATTTGATGCATTTGTGATAACAGGTATGGACTTAGAAGAAAGTATCTTAGTGGAAATAAGCCAGCAAGAAAAAGAGAAATATACTGGGTGACACCACCTATATGTGGGATATAGGAAAAGCAAACAAACAAAAAGACAAGTAAAACTTGAAACCAACAAACTGTCAGTAGAACTAAGCATAAAGCAAGGGAGGAGGAGGGGGTAAAATTGGAAGAAGGATGAACACAAAAGATTAAAACGATGGTTCATGGGTGGGAACCATCGGGGTATAATCAAGGTGGTGGAACCTCGGGGTATACAATGATGTTAAAAATATACACATGTGCAATCGAATAAAAAAGAAAAAAACCAAAGGTGAAGGGGGATCTATTTTCATTGTAAAATCAGTCTTAGTAATTATATTTTAGTAATTATATTTTATTTATTTATATCTGATTGTATAGCTTCCTCTCTCATTCAGCATTCTTTGTTTAGCACTCCTGGCAGAATGGCTGCTTAACCTCCAATCAAGTATTTGTTAAGACAGAGAGCTTACAAAACTCACCAATTTTAAAGTAGTGCCACTAGAAAGTTTTACCTTACAGGAATGAACATTTGCTTATTTTCCCCTTCTACACATTTATCACAATTCCATCATGTCCGGCTCACCAAGAACATAGTCAACAGTCTTCAACAAGTTCATGGCAGTTATGCAATGAGAACCTTTGTAGCTAAAAGTAGTGAATCAGCTAGGGCCTACAGAGAATTCAAAGGCACATTCTGTCTCCTTGAAGAGCTTTATTACCCATGCATGAAAAAATAGTGCCTGTAGAGAATTCAAAGGCACATTCTGACCCCTCCAAGAGCTTCATGACCACACGTGAAAAGGACAGAAGAGCACTGTACAGGTTTGATGAGAAGAGTCACTTCTACAAATGAAGTACATGGTAGCATGACTTGGGCTATGGTGTATAGCCCAAGCAGTGCAGTATTGCAAAATGAAGTCAGAAGGTAAGTTGGGGCCAGATTTTTAAGAAAAGAAAAAAAATAAATAAAAAGGTTTAATATCCTTAAACGCCAGATAGAGGGCTTGCTATCTGATACATAGTAGAAAATATTTAGTCAAGGGAGGCATCTCAGTAAGGCATAAGCACAATGATTTCAAGACTTAAGGAAGCTTAGTGGTCTATACTTCATGCCAAAGAGTAAAGAAAGGTAAGACTACATAGCTAAGAGAGTAAAACGGTATTACAGAGAAATGCAACAGGACTTGGACTGTGGTAAGGGAGATACTGGGAAATTTGTAAAGACAAACATAATCATGATGACAAGCTAATAAAAACTGAAAAGTTCAGTGAATCAAAATTATAAGGCTTCAAACCTAGGCAACTGGCAGAACTAAAAAGGGAATAAGACTAGTCAGGCATGGTGGCGTGTGCCTGTAATCCAAGCACTGAGAGGCAAGAGGTCAAGGGATCACTTAAGCTTGTGGGATCGAGGTTACCCTGGACAACACAGTGAGACTTGGTCTCGAGAAAGTAGCCAGGCATGGTGGTGGGTGCCTGTATTCCCAGCTACCTGGGAGGCTGAGGCTGGGGACTGCTTGAGTTCACGGGATCAGGACTACTCCAAGCAACATAGCGAGACCTAATCTCGAAAAAAAAAAAAAGGGGGGGGGGAATATACTAGTTTAGAAAATTTCTGTGTGATCACTGATATCTTCAATTTCAGTAGATTTAAACCTTGATCTGGCTGGGCACAGGGGCTCATACCTGTAATCTTCAGCCTATGAAGTGGCTGGGGCTAGGGATAGTGGTTCAAGTCCCACTCAGGGCAACACAGCGAGACCTAGTCCCAAAAAGTAGTTGGGCATGGTGGCACACGCCTGTAATCCCAGCTTCCTGGGAAGCTGAGGTTGGGGATTTCTTGAGTCCCTGGTACCCCGGGCAACATGAGCCTGTGGTTCCAGGGGCAAAAATAGCGAGACCTAGTCTAAAAAAAAAAAAAAAAAAAAAAAAAAAAAAAAAAAAAAAAAAAAAAAAAAAAAATTAAATCTTGATCTGTCAACCAGAAAACAGCAGAAGATGCTGTACTTTATACCAACGAGTATGGAGAGTCTGATAATACACTTGATAATTGAATTTGACTACTTTCTATATCCAGAACTAAAGCACCAAAAGCAGCTGAGTCTAAGACTCCAACCACAGCACCAACAAGACTCCCAAATTACTGCAACCTACAGAGAAGCAACAGTTTAAGGTGTGAGTTTAAATATCAGGATGACAAAATGAGATAGAAGGGGAAAAAAACTCTAAATACAGCACATTAGGTAAGACCCACATTTACCTTCTTACTCTCTTTGTTACTTTAATGCAGGCCTTTTTCCCTTTTCCCCAACCAGTGAGGTGAGGGGTAGGGAACACAGGGGTTGGGAAGAGAGAAAGGAACAGAAGGAGGAACAGAAAGAGAAACAATTGCTTGGAGTATAAATGAAATACAGAGGAATAGCACTTCAAGGTAGAGTAGTTAACAGTAAATGCTCTTAAATGAAAGATCTGATAAGTCAAAGGGTAGTATAATTTGCAATTAGGAGATTACTGTGGCAGAGGGAATACATTATAATTATCAAGTTAAAAGTTGATAAACACCTTTGGTGTTCCTCCATTAAAGCAGACAGTGGCTATGCTACAAACTTTCAACTAAATCTAAAAATATTCATGATGCAAATCAAACAAAACCACATAGATTCTGACTGCCACCAAAAGACATAATTAGCCATCACTCCCATGATGTGTTGCTCTGGACTTACAAACTAGGGTATTAACAAGCAGTTTCAGAAAAATGTGTTAATATATTTTTAAATTTTTGATTCCCAGCCAAAAAGACGTTTACACATACATATTTTGAGAGGTACTGGCTAAGACTACCTAAAATAACTTATTGTATGAATGACTACATTCCTGACAATGGTTAATAAACTGATAATACAAGAGCTCTGTGTTTCTCATATGAAATAAACAAACCCTGAAGGCATTTCTGTTCCTTAGACTAAAAACCTTTTTAGGCAACTAGAATAAGAGAGCACTTTAAGTCATTGAGAAAATACCATTATCCTATCTTTACAATATTTAGGGATATTTATTAACTTAGTATTTTAAGTAATATTCCAGAATAAGATAATTCTTGGAAACTCATCCTGTGGGGGTGTAATGCAAGCCTGTTCATGACACCAATGGTAGTGCATCAGGCTCACCAATCTGTGTAGGCTCTTTATTGGTTCTAGCAGTTAGACACATTAAGGAAGACAAGGAAGGACCAAGTCCAGGTGGAGGGTGGGGGTGCTGGAAGGCAGGCAAGCACCCCCGTTTCCCAGGAATCTTCACTCTCTCTGGGATCTCTCTGGCACTCATGCTTTCTCACACTGTGCTCACTTCATGCCTATGTCCCCTGCATCCCTTCATCCCTTTACTCTCCAAGGCCTAGGTGTGCACATTTACACAAGTGGACATGTACAGCACCAACAATCATAGGGAAGATGCAATATCACAGGTGCTGGTTATTCAGGCTAATGGAGGAAAAAGCCCAACTAGCTCACTTACCTTACAGTGGGAATGTGAAAAACCCTTCTGCTGAATTCCTTACATTTCAATCCATATTACAGAAGAACTAACAGATAAAGATGATCTAGAGAAGTTAAATACTACTGTAATATGTCCATATTTCCCAGATAAAGTAAGCTGAAAGACTTTTACGAAGCCATAGAACACCAGAACTTTATAATTAATCATTTATCTATTATATATCTATAATTAACTATTTAAGTCATAAACTAGCTAGGTATTTTCTTTTGCCTTACATTCCAAATAAAAAAAGATTGAAAATATGATTATTTTGTTACAGAATACTTACTATTTCTCAGAATTAAAAGCTTTTCTTATGGACTAACTTTATTATAAACCTCAGAACCATCCTTTGTTCAAGATAATGACCATTTTATATCAGGGAGGTCTTTATTACTTGATGTTGTTGAATGGAAAATACAATTAATCTTCCTCATCTAACCAACTACCCAATTATCCAATGGGAGATATTTGCAGATGTGCTAAGATTAAAAAAGCAAGATGAGCTTTTTTGATCCAGTTGAAATACCATCTTAGACTATATTATCATATGCTATTTGGTTGATTACAGTATCTAAATTAAAAAAGATGTGTTATAGCCTTGGTTTTCACCAGATTTATAAAGAAATCTAGCTTATTAGACAAAACTTATAATAGCAGATCTTATACATTCTTGTGTGTAAATAACTTTACACCCCACCGGAAGGAACACTTAATGGATAAATATGGTATATGCAAATTAGATTTATAGGAATAAGTGAAGTGTAAAACCATCAATTTGAAATCATCCGTACTTACATAGAGGATTTTATTTTTGCATCTTTTCAGTGACCAAAATATGATCTGCAGTAATAAGCTTCTCTATTACTAAATTCAGCAGGAGAAAGATATTACACTTCTAAAGAATCATCATCATTTATCAAGTATCTAGTCAATCATAACATCAGAGATATATTTTCTGAATGATGTGAGTATACAAAGTAACAGAAATGGTACCTTGCTATGTGGAGCAAATTATACCTTTCTACCAGCAGAGTATAAAACATGTTTCCCACTTTCACTTACACCATTTACAGGAATTTATTTGCTTCTGTATTAAAAGCAGAAATGCATATCAAGTTAGCTTTTTGTTGCTATCAATCATAGTTACAACTGTCACAATTTTGACAAGACCTTATTGTAACTCACTAAAGGAAAGAGACAACTTGATAAATAAGAAACCACTAATATTTAGAATCAGACTTTTGAAATAAAAAGCTTCACGCATTTACTCATGTCAGATGGTCAAAAGATAGTATAAGCACAGAAAGCACAAGTACTATCCTTCTCCGAGGTACTTTTTGTGTTTCATAATGATGACTCCATCCATTTGGCAAATTTCCTTATCTATTTTCTACATCTTACAAAACAAAAATATCTTCCGTGTGCTAGACATGACAATGTACATCATATACGTTATAGCTTAATCTTATAATCATGCAAATAAATTATTCCTACTTTTGAAAGTGGGAGGGGCCAGAAAAAGGAGGAAATTTGCTTAATATAGGTACATTTAGTATGTATACTACATATAAGGTAGCTACAAAGAGGTAGAGCTAGTATTAAATTTGGTTTTTCTAGCTTTAAGGTCATTCTCCCTTATAGTTTTGGTAATTATTGTAAAAATGTGAACCCTAGATCTATTTCCATAATGTATATCCCTGAAAAGCATATATATTGCATATGTAGGATTCTGGGTAAAGAATCCAAATATCAAACATATACTTGAAACATGCAAAAACATTTTAATGTAAAAAAGATTCTTACAAAAAAAACTTACAGCTTACAAGCATGTTACCTCTATCATATCATCATAACAACTCTCAAACTGAAGTCGAAAATTTATTACACCATTTTATAAATGAGGAAATTGAAACTCTGCAGTATCAGTAGATAGTAAAAGCAAATATTTGTAAAATTATTAAGACTCAAAAAAACTAAGTGACTAATACAAAATCATGATAGAACATGGTTCAAATTCAGGTCTTTTTTTCTTTCTTTTTTTTTTTTTTTTGAGACTAGGTCTCGCTACTTCTGCCCATGAAACCAGACTCACGTTGCCCGGGGTATCACAGACTCAAGCAATCCTCAGCCTCAGTTTCCCAGGTGGCTGGGATTACAGGCATGCGCCACCACATCCAGCTATTGGGGGGGGGGGGAACAACTAGGTTTCACTATGTTGCCCCGAGTAGGACTCGAACTGCGATCCCTAGCCCCAGTCGCTTCATAGGCTGAAGCTTACAAACACGTGCCACCGTGCCTGGTTTTAAAATTCAGGTCTTTTAAACGCTAAAACCAGTGGTCTGTACAACAAAATACTTTGTCTTCATAAATTATTTTTATCATTATACTGTAAATTTAAATACAAAATAAATACTAGCTATGATACAAAGCAGCCTGGCAGATAATTTATTCACTTGAAGTCAATTTTTAAGCTGCTTCTGTTAGTATAATACTAATGGTGCAATTATCAACATTGGAAGACCACAGGGTCATCTCAGTTCACCATTTCAGGACATTTAATACTGATACCATCTGATGGATAAATTGGACATTATCCCCCTAGATGGAATGTGTTCAATCATTCATTCACTGATTCCCTCATCTAAGTTTTTGTTAAGAATCAACTTTATGGCAAAAATCAAAAACATTCATCTACAGACATTCAGCCTCATGTTGTCTCCCTAGATCTCTGCAAAAAAGGTCTCCAAGCACATCTGACAGGTAAAAAAATGGAAGCTCAGAAAAATTATACAGCTTGTAAAAAATTAAGTGATCAAGCTAGGACTACAAGTACATGTACATATATGGCCTCTTCTTTCCTACATTGCCACATAGCTGTGATCTACCACTCCACACCAAGCTCAAACAAAGCCAAGTCCAATCCTATCTTTTTCAAAGTATGTTACTTTTAAGTATCTTTTCAAATATGCATAAAAAAAGAACTGGGAGGATAAGCACTAAAAGTTATCAGTGACTGTGGTATGCACTTTATTATTCACTGTGTTTTCCTGTTCCATGAAAACATTTGCTTTCAGGAATCAACAATGTCAGAATGCTTTTAACATTTGAAATCTTTTAATCCATTAAAATCTTTTAACATTGAAGTACGGGGAGCAAAGTGTGAGGATGCCCAATGGACTCTGGGTGCTCTGGTGATGGGTGTGGCAACATATACCTGAAGAGTAATGATCTATACTTGAGTCATACACAATGTTGTAAACCCATGCTATCTCAATTTTAAAAAGGGGGGAATAGTACACTCTAGAATGCCAGAGAACTGAGTCAACTTGAGTAACTTTTTTAAAGAAAAGATCTTGATTATTAAAGAGTTCTTTATTATTTTGCTCTTTCAGAAAATTTAGTCAATATAGATGCATAAGCTGCTGAGGCAACTAGCTAAGATTTTAAGGCAACTGTGCCAGAACCACAGTAATAAAAATCAAAGAAATTGAGAAGGCCCACATTTCCTCTGTCAGGATAACTCAAAATCATAATTACACTTGAAACTTGTTTATGCAGAGACAAATTTTAATGATTTGTTAGTAATTTTTAAAAAGTAGGCATTTCCCCTTACATTTTCTAAAACTTCAGTTCAACAAAAGAGCTAAACAGCAGACATGTAAATATTAGCGTATGTTCCCAAAGGTTCAAAAAGTTTTTAGTTCCATCTAATTTTTATTTTATTGACTTATTTATACCTATCCCATCACTAAACCATACTTTCTTCACATATTGGGTATGATTCATATTTGTTATGCAAATGCTTTAAATATTAAATATTATCTATTTTCATGAGGTCATATAACTTCTGATTATTTAAAGTAGGAGAAAGAGATACATATTAATTAAGCTCCCAGCAAGGGCATCCTTCTAATACCTAACACAAACAAAATGTATCAGTAGGCCATCTTTTTATAAGTTTACTAAAACATAGAAATGTATTCATGCAATAAAATTTCCCTGAAATATCATTTCTAGAGATGTATCCCTCAAAAAAGGGTCTTTTATAGGCTCACAAACCTCAAAGTCAGTTATATTACATTAGAATGTCCCGTAGACTCCCTAAACAGTTTGTTCAGTTCTACTTAATTTTCAGATGAAAAATTAAGTCCACAAGAAGGAAAATGATTTCCCTATGTGTCTTTGTAAACTAACGGAAAAGTCAAGACTAATACTCAAACTCTTATTTTCTAATTTAACTAACAATGTCAGGTGCCTTCCTAAATTTGCCATCAGGTAACCAACCAAAAGCCAAATCTGTGCTCTGGTAAGATTACAGACACACCTTTCAGGTAACTGTCTCTGAAACTGTCCCCCATCTTTGTCTTAACATAAGCCAAATTGCAAGAGAAAAGCTCTAATCCGGCACTATCCGGTGGAACTTTCTGTATGGCAGAAATGTTTCATAATTTACAATGTTCAGTATAATTGTCATTCCCTACAAGTTGAGCACTGAGCACTTAAAATTTGGTTAATGGGACTGAGGAATGCAATTTTACATTTTATCTCATTTTAAAAATTTTATTTATTTTTAGAGACTAGGTCTCGCTATATTGCCCGGTATAGTCCTGAACCCGCAGACTCAAGTGATCCCTAGCCTAAGCCTCTCAAAGCTGGGATTATAGGCACATGCCTCCACACCCCACACCCAGCTATTTTTTGAGACTAGGTCTCATTATGTTTTCCAGGGTAGTCTCGAACCCGAGGACTCAAGCGATTCCTAGCCTCAGCCTCCCAAGGCTGGGATTAAAGGTGCACGCCACCACATCTGGCTCTTTCATTTCATTTTAATGAGCTTAAATTTAAAACACAATTATTGACAACTATAACTTCAGTTGTTACTCCACATGACCCATTGGTGATTATATCTTTTTTGGCTCACCAAAGTAAGCAAGATATATTATAATGGTAAATTCCCTTAGAAATAAAAGGATTCCAATTTCCATTTTCAAGGGTCCAGATTTTTTTCTAATTCCTAAAGAATTTTTTCTAAAATACCTTAAGTTCAATCAGCAAAGTTGGTATTATTAGACTGTGACACTCTTCAGGAAAATGGAAAAAGTTCTGGCACTCAACAGTTTCCTCTAGCTCAAATACTACTAGAATGTTTTTCTGAGATATTTTCTTTTTTAACTGCTTTTGTTTATTATATGAGCAACGTTCATATCAACAAACTTGAGTGCCTTAAAGTATTATGGTTCAAGGAGAATGAGAAAATCACAGGACTGGAAGAATCACAGAGATCTTGATCACAATGTCACCAAGAGAAATGCAGTCAGAATTTGACTACAGTCTTTATCAGAACAGAACCAACACCCCAAGATCCATGGCCTTACATAAGAGACAGCTCCAAAATGACGCTATCTCCTCCTTGAGCACAATAATCAGACTGTTGGTAAGAATGCATTCTAAAGACCATGACTTTTATTCTAGCTACGGTAACAATGAGCTTTTCTAATTAACATAAACTGGTCAGATGTTGTGCCCATTTCTTTAGGGCCAGTTCTGACACCAGTCATGTCAACAAGCCAAATAGACTTTTTTTTTTTTGAGACTAGGTCTCGCTATTTTTGCCCGCGGAACCGCAGGCTCATGTTGCCCAGGGTACCAAAAACTCAAGTAATCCCCAGCGTCAGCTTCCCAGGTAGCTGGGATTACAGGCGCGCAGCCACCACGCCCAGCTAAAATTTTGGAACTAGGTCTCACTACGTTGCCCCAGGGGGACACGAACTGCGATCCCTGGTCCCAGCTGCAGCTTCCTAGGCTGCCGCTTACAGGCACACACCACCGTGCCCGGCCTAGACAGAAAGACTTCTTAACAAAACAAAACCAACCAAACAACAAGAAATCAGTATAAAGCCCAGTTATATATTTTTTGGAACTAGGTCTCACTACATGCCCCAGGTGGAATTCGAACCACGATCCCAAGCCCCAGACGCTTCACAGGCTGAAGCTTACAGACACGAGCGACCGTGCCCGGCTTCTCCAAGGTTTTAAAAGGTTTAATCCCATCATAAATAATACTGATTTAGGAGAGGATATTGTTGTATATTCCAGTGCTCAATTTGACTGTATCTTAGAGTCAACTAAAGAGATAAGGGGTTAAGAATTCCACGTAAGAATTCTGTGAAAGCTGAATCACACTCATCAAGAATCAAATTAAAATGCACTTAAGATACCATTTGTGACCTATCAGATTGACAAATATCCCATCACTTGACATCATACCTCATCAGCAAGGATACAGAGAAACCCTAACTTTGTTGGGAATCACAAACTGGCAAAATTCCTGTGAAGAGGAATTTCACACTACCTAGCAAGATTTAAGAAGTTACATATAACTTTTGCCTTGGCAAATTCAATTATAGGAAACTATCTCAAAGATACACTGGCAAAATTATGTTCTTAGAAAAATAATTTTGTAGAGCAACCTGTTACAGGAAGAAAATGGAAACAAAAGTGGATTGGTACATCCCCCAGTGGAGCATAAGACATGAAGAATACTTTTATCCTGACCTTTAGGATACGCTTTTAAGTTTCATAAAAAGGTATGAATGAAGACTATAAAAAAAAAAAAGAAAATGTATGAACAACATGATACAGTTTATCAAACAGGAGAGAAACAAATACACATACATAACTATAAGTACATGGCCTATGTATTTTTTACAAAGGCAAAACTGACAAAATTTTTTAAGGTTTCTTATATTTGTTAGGATTAAAAGAGTAGAGGGGACAGGGACAGAAGATACAAATACAAACATAGTTTCCTTTATAGATTTGTCATTGGAAGCAGAAAATTTTATGTAACTATGAGTTAGGAGAATACTTTTTTAAAAACTAAAATTGAAACCTAAATTAAACAAATGAACCTACTTATACACTGAGTTGGTGGGTAAGACCACATAATTTTAATTACAAATTTATAGGAAACACAAGAAACAAAGAAAACCTACACCAGAGGATAGAATCAGCAATATGCAGAAAGTGGCAAATTCTAGAGAACAGATACAGAGTTTCCTCAAAAATAAATTATAAGTGAAGAAACATGAAATAAAGAGAGAAACTACACATGGGAAAAGTTTCCTAAGAGACATGTGAACTAACTGGAATGTATGGATCTTCTAGGATGCCTACTTTAAGTATTCATTTAAAGAAATTTTTTTAAACAAAGACTTGAAAATTCAGTAGATATTTGATAATACAAGGAATTTCTGTGAATTTTACTGGTTGTGATAACTGGTATTCTGACTGAAGAGTATTTGATGTGTTCTTCTCTTTTAGAAAGACATAGTAAAGGAAAAAAATCCCCTGGAAATTCCTTTTAAAAACCAGTGTTGAGTCCCACAGGTATTAAGTGGGTATGATACAGGACCCCAGACATTTTATAAATCCTTTTCCCAAGTGACTCTAATAGAGCAACCAGGTTTTGTGAACTGCCGATATGGGTAACTAGTATCAATAGAATAAAGAACTTAACCTAGTTATGAACACAACTACATCTTTCTCTTCTGGGAATCTGTATTTATCATTGGCATTCATGACTAAAAGTGACATCCTTAAATTCTACCATTCTTATTTGTAAGGTACATGTAAATATTTAATTTAGTATATGTTTAGTTAGCTCTATTTAGTTACCTACCCTAAACAAACTTTTCCTACCTTCCTATATATGCTAAACAAACCAGAAGCAACAATGGCAAAAGTCTAATGTCCATGCACAAGGCAGTTTGTAATGTCTATAACCGTAATTACCAAGAGATATGAGACAACATTTCAATAAGGCAAATGGAGTGGAACATTGTAAAATCTCCAAACCACACAAGAAGTTACTTATGATAAATCAACTCCATTCCAACTTAGTCTTATTTCCTTTATTTGATCTTTTTAAAATCTTGTACACAACCAATACAGGAAGAACAACTGCTAAGAAATATCTTATTTATCTTAAATAAATCCTTTTAGAAAGATTAGCCGAAATAGCAAATGAGTATCTAATTATTTTGATTTAAGTGATAAATGAAATGATCCCCTAATTTACCCTACAGACTGCCACGTGATCATCACATATGAAATGAAAGGATCCATGATACAGTTAGTGTTTTTCTCTGATTTCTCTGTCCTTAAAAGGACAACTGAGAAGTAATTTCCCAAATATTATATACATGGAGCTTCAGGAGAGAATAACTGCTGTCTCCAGGACTGAAATTATCCACAAAATACGATGGTCAGTTTTGGGGGCACCGATTATACATAAAGTTCAGAACTAGTTCACACATCTAATGAATCAAAACACACACACACACACACACACACACACACACTGAAATTTATCAAAAGTATCAGAGGATTAAGGCTTTCTAGTTGCCAGCTGATGCAAATTTCTCTTCTGATTTATCCAAAATCAGTGCATCTAGACTATCTTTAAACAAAACACGTTGCAAATTCAGGGAACTTAAAAAACAATTTAAAGTAAAGAAGGTGTTTCCTAAAGCAAGTCCAATATAAAAGAACATATTCTCTAACACCCTGATTTTAAGCACATATGAAAATCTACAGAAAGTTATTACACTGGGCTGTTATGTTTTTGAGATTAGACAGAAAAAAACTACTCGCTAATTGAAGTTTAGAAAATGTTTCAGCTGTTATTTCATGACTACCACTAGGTCTGAAAAGACCTAGTTCTTTGCCTGAAAAAAAAAAAAAAACTATCATAGAAAGTGAATATATGAGTTTACAGAGAAGGTCATTTAAGGAAAAAATGATGACCTCGGCTAGGTGGGAACTTGGCTATTCAATGGCTGTGTGTGGGTAGGGAGAAACCTGAAATCTAAGATAAACTGGAGGGAGGAGGAAGAAAGTCCACTGGGAAAGATAAAGGATATATTTTTAGACAGGTAGGATACTGATTAAGTATGCTCCAAGGACAGAATTATCAGTTAGGTAAGTAACTCAAGTTATGATTAGAAAGATGTTTTATAAATATTTGCTAACTAGTATAAACCACTCTGGAAAACACTGTGTTCAAAATGAATCTAGTTTTACTTGTAATTCAGGTTTATTAAGCCTTCTTGTGAGTTTTATTTTCCAGTCCATTAATCTTCACTGATATTTTTTTAAAAAGTCTTCTAAGTTTCTATTTCTCTACATATAACTAGATAAATATAAAAAAATATTAACTGGGTTCTAAAATAAGTAGAATAAAATTATTCTGGTTTATACCTAATAGGATTTACAGTTTTCCATTAAAGGTATGTGGTATTTCAAAATAAGTCTTTCTCCTTTAAATTTAGCTTGATAACCAAACAGATCATTTCAGAAAAAGGGACTCTAATGCATTTCTCCTATTCAAAGTTTCAACTTCTCTTTCCAATGTCTTAAGATTTTTGCCCTTTGTATTTTGGGGCAACTAGAAAGTAATTTATGTCAGACAATTCACAACCTAGGCCATTTTTATGGATAAGGATATGAATAGTATCCCATACCCATTAAAGAGACAGTGGTCTTTAATAATGCTACACACTATTCTAGTACTTCCAGAAGGAAATAATTCCATCCAGAATATTTTCCTTTTTACAGAAGTCACACACTACCGTACAAATGGCAATAAGACTCTTAATCATTTATATACTTGTTGTATACTTATATACAACTTTTAGTCTTCAAAAGCACTTTGACATTCCTTTCAGTTTTTTAAAGTTGTTTTCCTCTGAAAACATTAAAGTGCTGTATATGGCTTTTGAATATGACTTGCAAAGAGAAGGGGGAAAAGGGAAAGGAAGAGAGGGGAGTAGGTACAGAAAGGAGAGTGAGTAAAAGGGGAAGAAGGAGAGGGGAGAAAATGGAGAGGGGGAAAAACTATTTCAAGCACAACTATTAAAATTTTAACATGACTTAGCAGAAACAACACTTGAAAAGATCTGCTTCTAATTCCAGTTCTGCCAGTAGCCAGCTATACGATTTCCTGTGAGTCACTTAATGTTTCTTAAATAGTAAAGAAAGTGACTTTGAATACTCGTGTTAGATATCATTTTAAAAACTGGCTACAGTTGAAGGTATTTTTTCAAAGGCTGTATTACAACAGCTCAATTAAGAGTACATCCTCTTGCCATATGGAGCCAGTTCTTCACGTTCATTTCAGTTTACTGTAATTAGGTTGCACACTCAAGATGTAGTGTGGAGGAAGCTGGACAGTGATAAGAATCCTTTATCTAAGATGAACTGGGGCTGAGAGGTGAGGGAGTTTAGGACAGAGTGCAAATCCGTTCTCAAATCAGGAGCACAGATGAACAGTGCTTATATTTCGGGGTTGCCGGGTAGCAAGATAAGATCTGAGGGAGGCCTTGAGCAAGGGCTTTCAGGATCATACCCTCAAACCTTCAAACCCCAGTGGATCCCAAACCAGTCTCGAGTTCCGGGTTGCCAACCAATCACATCAAGCCACAACAGAGGGCCAAGCACTATTTCAGGGCTCTAGAGTGAGATTCACACGACCCCCCAGCACCTGTCCGCCCTACACCATTCCCAATACCAAGGAATGGGAGAGAACAGTAGGTCTATTGTCGGTTCTTTTCGACTCAAACTACCTTCTGGTCCATCAGCCCTCACCACTGAAACCAGCACAGTACTCCAGAGCAGTAAGCCTACCACGTATCCTTCCCCCCAGGGCTGACTCTCAGTTTACAAGTCCCAACCTCCAACCCTGGTCTCAGGCCGCAGGAACCCGGCCTGGGAGTCAGATGGACTGGATGCCAAGAGTAAAAACAGCGGAGGAGGATGCACTCCGCGCCACCGGAGAAAACGTTAGGAAAGCAGGGGTAGGGGTG
The DNA here is from genome assembly GCA_004024945.1 of Uropsilus gracilis. Classification (NCBI taxonomy): domain Eukaryota; kingdom Metazoa; phylum Chordata; class Mammalia; order Eulipotyphla; family Talpidae; genus Uropsilus; species Uropsilus gracilis. Next base: position 137,654 of record PVHY01001176.1, read on the forward strand.
CTGCATTCTTCCTCGGCGAGGGCGGGAGGCCGTCCGTGAGTCTGCCGAAGGGTCTGTCATTCCTTCACTCACTCACCAGGAGCAGCAGGGAGCATCTGAGGTCGGGTAAGGATAGGAAGACCGCAGGATTCATGATAACGCTGGGGTCCACCGCAGGGAAAGACGCAGGCGGCTGGGTCTGGCGGGGGGAGGGGGGGCTGGGTTAAAAAAAGGGTTGGGCTCCGGGAGCCGGTGGCAGCGGAGGATTCACCCAGCAGCAGCACCTCGTCCTCTCGACCCGGAGCTCCAGTGGCGAACACCCGGGACAACTTCCAGAGAGGCCTCTCACGCCCTCCCTTCCGGGTCCTGCCCACCTTGGAGCACATCGGGAAATGTAGTCCTGTACCGCTCTCGGGCGGGCACGTCATCGGGCCGCCGGAACTCCCTTTCCCATCATGCTCTCGACCTGGGTCCGCTGAGTACTCTGTGCGCGGAGCCCTGTGGGATAGAAGGGCGGAGGGTGTGTGGATGTGTACTTCTGAGAAGAACTACAATTCCCAGGGGACTTTGCGGTGGAGCTTCTCAGGAGGCCTTCTGAGGGGCTCCGCTAGTTTCGGCTTGTTGGGATCTGTCCCAGCCGGATGTAGTGTTCTGGCCTGGCGGGAGGGGCGGCCCAGTGGGGGTCGTGCCTCCTGGAGCCGCCCCGGGACGTGAGTCCTGGAGGAGGCGAGGGTGAGTAGGAGGGGGGCCTGGCTCGGGAAGCTTTCATCGTTCAACTGTGCCCTGGCCCCTACTTCAGACTCACAGTCCTGACCTGGGCTGTGGCCTGAGCCTCCATCACTAGTCTAAATGCCTGCTGCCTCTTCTTTCTGTGCTACTTCCTGCATATAAAGTCGGAGCCACCTCTCAGGGCCTCAACTGAATGAATCAGTGTTTTAAATTTAATTTTCTCTCTGCCCTCCTGTAAGGAGTAGATAGGAGATGGAATGGGAAAGCAAGTTGTAAATGGAAAACATAAGTGATGCATGGGTTCACTCCTGTAGGACAATCACGAAATTCTATAGCTAAGCACTTCAGTATCTTAACATGGCTCCAGTTAGCTCTCCATCCTCATCTCCAAAACCCCGCCCCAAATGGTAGGCTGAGAATCACTACTAAACATTCTGGAGGCCTTCTGCTCTTTCGTGATTCTCCCTACACCCTGCCTTTGCTCCATCTTTTCTGCTACCTGAAATGACTTTAACCCATTGCTTCTCTGGAACGTCATCTCACTGTTGGCGAACACAACAACGGAGGGTCCTTGGTATGATGGAAGAAAATTCACCAGAATAAAACCAGTAACCGTTTATTAAGAAGCAAAAGGAGAATAACTCATGCAGGAGGCGGTGGACAGTCTCAGAAAGCTGGAGAGCTGCGCGAATCAGTAAAGCAGTAGGGTTTTCAAGGTTTTTGTTTGGGTGGAGAGGGCACCCTCTTAATTATGCATACCTTACTGGCTTCGTGCCTCCCGATTCTGATTCCGGGACTAATTCAAACTACTCCCTCTTCGAGTCAGGGGCAAAGGCTCGTCCCAGATCTGCCAGACTTAATCTGAACCTTGAAGCAAATCGATAGCCCCGGCTGGACTGCGAGATTGCAGAAATGCGTCTCTGAAATTCTCCTCTGAGGGAGTGTAAAAGCCCTTTTCTATCTCTAACATCACCATCTCTAAGAATTTGCCAACAAACTAACTTTTTAATCCTAATCAGAATTATTCTTCCTTAGTTTGTGACTACAGCACACCACAGTTTTGCAGTTACAATTATTAGAGCATTTATTGTACTGACTTACTTGCATTTTATAGCACTTGATAATAAAGTGGTTTTTATTTTCATCTATAAAAATATCTACAAAAAGCAGGTGCTAAAAATTACATTTGGACTAAAAAAGGACACAAAATTAGTAGCAGAGCCAAGACTTGGAGGTTTTCTCTCTCCTGTTTCATTGCTATTATCTCTATACTACTCATCTACCTCTCTGACAGAACAGATATATAAGGGGGGTTTAAAAAGAGGGAAAACAAAACAAAACTGACTCCTGACTTACTGCTCCAAGAAATTAAACTTTGATCCTGCTCATCCTCTGGACTTAGCACTCAGCCAGTGACTTTTCAATTCAGCAATCATTTACTGAAGACCAGTTATTTACCTGTAACTACTAAATGCTAGGAATTATGAGGTGAAATATATGAGCTATATATTACATAAATATGACATATATCATATATATAAAACAATAAATTTTTAGTGTATTTTTCAAAGAATATAAAGAGCTGCTTTTTTTCTACCTTTTTCTGCGTTAACATCAGTTTACAACATTGTATAAGATTTAGGGGAATATGTTCACACCTCACATGTATGTTAATACACCACATCCACCACCAAAGCACCCCTAATCCTCCAACAGAGACCATTTTGTCCCCCTCCCCCTCTAGTGGCTTAAATTCTGCAATCAGGTTTCTGGGATTTGTTTTGGTTTAGATTTTTCTGTTTCTTTGTTTCTTTATATTCAACATGTGCATGAAATCATCCACTATTTGTCTTCCTCCTTCTGACTTATATCATTTAGCAATAATCCCATCCGTTTCCCTCCACATTGTAACAACCTTAAGACTTTTTAAAGAATACTTTAGTATTCCATTGTGTATGTATGCCACATTTTTTCTTATCTACTCATCTGTCATGGGACAGTTAGGTTATTTCTGTAACTTAGTTATTATTGGATAATGCTGTGATGAAGTGCTGCTAAGGAGTGCTTATAGCCCTTAAAATTATTGTATTTGCACTCTTTGATAAATTGCTGGATCATATGGTTTATCTTTTTGATATTTTGAGGAACCTCCATACTGTTTTTCATAGGGGCTGGACCAGCCTATATTCCCACCAACAGTGTATGAGAAGTTCCTTTGCCAGCGCTTGTTTTCTGTGATTTTTTGAAATGGGCAATTCTCATAAATGTGAAGTGGTATTTCTTTTCTTTTTTTTCCCCACCCGCTGAGGTGGTATTTCATTGTGGTTTTGAGGTGCATTTCCCTGATGAGAAGTGATCTTAAAACTTATTCTTCCTGTGCCTGTGGGGAATTTGTGTATCTTCTTTGGAGAAGTATCTAGCTTGAAGAGCTTTCTTGTGATTCTAATGTGCCTAACGCAAGAATCTGAAATGCCAGGTATTAGAGTACAGAACATGTGTAACACATTGTTGACAAAACTCAACCTGTTGAATGTATAAACATGGTCCATCTTTTTCATTTTTTGTATTTTACAGAAAATCAGAGCACTGGCATAGCCTAAGGGCATGCTGCTTATCATCAGCAGAACGGGGCCTTGAGCCCAAGTTCAATTACTCCTCTCCTGTTTCTACCTACTTGTTTTATAACTTCTTTCAAGTGACTTTAATATAATTCTGTGTATGACAGTGGTTTTTCTGACATGACATACCCACACATGACAGAAATTTCTGACAATGCCTGTATTTTCTGCCAGCATGTCAAATTGTCAGCTAAATAAAGACATGAAAAGCTGACCTTTACCAAAATTAGGAAAATATTTTCATTCTAAGGCAGATAACATAAATCTAAATACTAACCCATAGATTGCGATAAATTTATGTTACTTGGCTCCCAGATCCTGGAAGTTATAAAGATTAGAGTGACAATTTTGGGTGAAATCAGAAGAGGGCTTGCTTACCCTGACAGCAGCTCTTAGATGTAAATTATTAACAGCTTCTCCCTTAACTAAGTATGTGTGTTTTAGTTTGTCATGATCCCATGACTCCTGTGTTTCTTACACCGGTTATCTCCATGTTCTTTTTGGCATTCACCATTGCAATGTTGATATAGCACCTTAGGTTTAATAAGGAAATTTAAGATCTTTGATGCAATTACCTTTCTTTCCTTCTCATCAGCTGCTATAAATCTTTCTGCTGCATTTCTGACATAATCCAGCCTCTGCTTAAATACTCTTATAAATGAGAACTCACTGTTTTTCCATGCTGCTAATGCATTTCTACAAGATTCATATCAGACCAATAGTCAACAAAGTTTTCCCATATGAAATATACTTACTCTTAAGGGTATAGTATCCCAAATGAAATCCTAAGATTGAAATCTTAACCTACGTATATTCTTCTGGTGGACAGGAGCAGAGAACCAAAAAATTGGGGGAAAGACCTATGTACTTTTTTTTTTTTTCCAAAGAAAACTAATTTGGAAGTAAATTAGTTTACTATAAAATAAATTTAATTTGTTTTAAGTATAATTGTTTTTTGGAGGTAAAACTCGTAATATAACAGTCAACATTTTCATAAGTGTATAATGTAATAGCATTTGTTATCTGCAGAGTATTTTAATTTAGTGCTTAAATATAATTTATTCTGACCTGACCGTTAAGTTCACATCATATCCATTTTGTGACTTGGTCATCACCTTTATTCTCAATATCAAATCTAATATTTAGTATTGTAGGGAATCAAATTACCCATGTCAACTTAGAAATCATCATGGCTTTTGAGCCCTGTGCATAATGTTACGTGTTGGGCCCCCTTTCCTCCTCTAATAGCCCCTCAGAATGGTTACTTAGAAACATCAAATCCTCTGATTTCACAGTTTAGCAACTTATACAAATGATCACCTAATTTGCTACTTCATGACAATTCTAGGACTAGGATTATAGATTTTTTTTTAAATCTTACTCAATATTTCTAGTCAATCATATTTATAATGTAAGTCATTTAGAACTGATAACAAGTTTCAGAAGTATTTCCTGTATATACTTACTTACATTATTATTTCAGGCTGCTGCAGTTGCTGAGAATACTATGAATAAGTCAGAGAACTTGTTCTTTTCTGGTTCTTCATTGGCATCCCAAGTTCATGCTGCTGCTATTAATGGAGATAAGGGTGTTCTTCACAGGCTCATCATAGGTAAGCAAGCCCTTTAAACAGAAACCAGGAATACTTCTTGTTCTAAGAAAGTTTGTGGATTTTAGTATTAATTTGCCATGTATTTACACATTTTAATAGGAATATATTATTATGTATATTTTGTTCTAAGGCAAGAAAGAAATTCAGTACTGAAACTTAGAAATAGAGACTGGGTGAGAAGTACTTGAAAATATCTGTGTATTTGACATTAAATCTGGATGTGCACTCTTAGGTGCTTAGAGCATTAATTCATCTCTGTAGTAATAGAGATCTAGAATGAGATAGTACAGTGAACTTTCTATATATCCAAAGTATGGAGGTACAAGTAATTTAAAGTGTAATGATTTTAAAATTTAAATTGATTCACTGTTCTCTCCATCATTGATTCAACTGAGAAATCAATGTAATATTCTTCCTAGCATATATAGATAGGTTCAATATAGAAGTTCTAGAAGGAGAGAACAAAGTAACTAGGGAAGAAGCAGTATTTAACATGAAAACGTGGAAGAATTTTCTCTTAGTCTCAAAGAGAATGGGATAAAAATTTATATCACTTGTTGTTTTTGTACACAGCAGTGTCTAGTGACATACTAACAATTCTAGTTAGGCTTTCTATTTCCCAATATACTGTGGATTTTGTCTTACATTCCTCTATACATAAGTTCCCTCTCCTGTTTCATAACTTCTACTCTCTTACCTTCTCTATTAAACAAATTCCTTCTCATTTTTAAAAACAAAACTCTTTTACCACAAACTCTGAAGATTTTTCTTCTCTTTCAGAGAAGTTACTTCTCTTTAGCTACCCACATTCACAGTTCCTCCCTGGAACATGACATCTTCCACCACCTGTACATAATACACCATCCAACTAAAACTCTCACTTCCAGCTCACTTGTTACTGAGAATTATAGTTTTTTACCTCACTGGGTCCTCCAGTCCATATCTTCTCCACTTTCGACAGTCATTCTTCTGTCTTTACCTTTCTCCCCATTCAGGTCTGATTCTGTGGTCTACTTTGAAAATGTTTCTCTTGAAAATATTCTCTTTTCTCCTCATTTTCTTTTCCAGTTGTCTGTTGCAATCCCACATCTGGATGTATCTAACCCATTTACCCTGTCAACCACTAAACAACTTAACTTGACAGGAAGATTCATATCTCCTTAAAATAGGCAGGCAGTACTATCACTCATCATACCACATTTCTCTGTAGTGAATGTTTACACTTTCTTATGCAACCAAAACCTCCAACTACCAGTTCTCCCTCTATTCTCAGCTTTATGGTTCCTATAGAAAATGATGACATTAAAACTCCCTCATATTTCACCTTGATATCTACAAATCAATTTACATCTGCAGCATTTTCTTTTCCTGTTGAATAGAGTAGACCTTTCTGTCAAAACTCAGTACTTCTACACATGTTCTGTATTCCAGCCCTTTTCTGTCTTCTCAGAGACCTTGCTCCATTTTATCTTTAAATGTATTTAGAATCATTCTATTTTTCTATTCAGCAATCAACATTTTAGCATGCTGTATTGTCTACATTAGAAATCCCATTCCTGTTCCTTAATTCCCCAGTAGTTATTGTCATATGTTCCAGCTTTCCTTTATAACTTACCATTGCTCCTGCTAAACTGCTATAGCAGTGATTTAAATTATATGGAATCATATTTCATTCTCAAACAGTACAGAGCCGGGTGTGGTGACAGGCACCTGTAATCCAAGTGCTGGGAAGCAGGAGGCCAGGGATCACTTGAATTTTAGGTTCAAGATTACCATGGGCAACATAGCGAGATCTGGTCTTGAAAAAGCAGCCTGGTGTGGTGGCATGCACTGTAATCCTGGCTACCTGGGAGGCTGAGGCTGGGGATTGCTTGAGTCCACAGGAAGGGAACTGCCCCGGGCAACATAGCGAGACCTAATCTCAGGGAAAAAAAAAAAAAAAAAAACCCACAGTACAGAAGCTGGTGGAAAGTCTTGGGAGTCAGACAGTTCTGCTTTATAGAATCATATCTGAATGCATTTAGGATTTGTTTCTTAACACACCACTTCCATATCTGGATCAAAGGCAAATCCATTTGCTGTAGTCTTGAGCCATCAGGAAGAGGGAAAGAAAGCGCATGAAAGCACAGTATCACTCAGGAGGTAGACAGGATTTAAACACAGAGCCACACCTAAGACAAAGAGGGGGAAAAAAGGTCACATCTAGCTAACCTTAGTAGCTTAATTCTTAAAGTGAAAAAAGAAAGAATGAATATGGTGGCAGTTGACATTCTATCGCCAAAACAAAGCTCAAAAAACGTATGTGATGTTTAATAAATAAATATAAGATAGATATCCATATAACCATCACTAGCTCAAGAAAAAGAACCACAGAATTCCCAAATGCATTCTTCCCTCCCCTTTGGAGTAATTCACTACTCTGACTTTTATAGTAATAATTGCCTTATAGTTTTACCATTTAAGTCTCTTGCACTGGAAGTTGTGTAAACAGTTGTCTATCATTTTGGTGCTTAAAACCCTTTAATTGCTTATTATATACCGTGGATAAAATGTATAAATGTACCTATATTTATTTCCCCTTCCAATCCTTCCTTTTACCATTCTCTTCTTAGAAAAACTTGCTTGTTTTCAGTTTTTCAAAGCTGCCAAGCCCATTTCTATCATAGAATTAGCCTAAGCTGCTCTTGTCTTTATTCTCTGTTATTCATTTTTTAGATTTTAGCTTCAAGGATGCTTCTGAAAGAGACCTGCCCCAGCCATCCAATCTCAGTGTAATCTGTTCATTGTCTTCTCTCCTGGAAGTTTTCTCTCAGAAACCTTGTTTTGGGTTACAACTCTGTGTGTGTGTGTGTGTGTGTGTGTGTGTGTGTGTGTGTGTGTAATTATGACTGTTTTTATGTTTTTCTCCTCTACATAAATAGAGTCTGGGTCTGTTTATTTTATCACTATAGCCATAAAATCCCACAGTTTGTGGCACAATGTAAACACATGAGAAATAGTTGTTGAAGGGATGACCAAGTATTCAAATCATTCTTTTAAGGATCTTTGCTTCCAAGAAATCTCTGGTCATGCTGGGGGCAAGGACTAAATATGAGTCGGATTGAATTGAGTTAAATTGATAGGTAAATTGAAATTAAATTTCACTAGAAAAAAATAATTTTGTAAGTCAGAATACCTAAAAAAAAAATAACCTCATAAAATGAATTTTTATATTATTTTAATGAAATAAACTTTCAAAGGAAGCAAAATGTGCAATATGTTGTAAGTTAAAAACATTTGGACAGGCTTAGTTATACAAATTAACTACTGCATTACACAATAACATGAAATATTCTTAAAATTTTATATCTTCAAAGAGAACATCTTAAAAACAAAAAAAAATTTATGTAATAAGCCCAGCATTAAACTGAAAAATTTATTTATAATTTGGTTCTCTATGTTTTGTATTACTTTGTCTAAGGAAACCCTTACTCAATACTGCCTTTTATAACATTGCTTGTCTTTATAAAAAATTCTGCCACTTTGTCTTCTGTGCAAAGACAGTGATACCTTTGCGCTGTGGTATTTCCCAACATTTATATATTCCTGCTAAATAATCATTTCATCTTAAATTTCAATGTATCTTAAACATTCTTTTATGTAGCACATGTTTGATGAGCTCTAAATATATACTATTTCTCTTTTCTAAACTAGTAACATAGTAGTATAGATGAGTTATTTTTTCTAAAATCTTTGCACACCAAATGCTCAGTGAATTCATTCATTTTAGCATTTTCTGTTTTCCCTTCTCTGTTTCCATGGAGAAGTATGTCAGTGATGTGTTTGACTCCATGGAAACAGATGAGCATCTCTTTCTATATACACAACTAATTAAATTGAACACTTTCTGTGCTGCCCATTGTCCTAGCGGACAACTGAAGAGGCTTTTCTGAAATGAGACATCATTTTGATAGCAGTTCTAGTGTTTAACCTAATACAATGGATTGATGTTTTAGCATAACTCATTACGTCTTAGAGTCCAGTGAATTAGGGTTTAGTATTGGATCCTATGTGCGTATAGATAGTAAAATCCTTATATGCTCTGGCTATCATGTAAAGATGTGTGACTTTTTCTCTTAACATCAAACTCAAAATAATTTGAATGAATGCCAGACATACAGTTGGTAGTGGGTTCATTTTAATATTATACAAATAGTGTACTAGAGGGTATGAATTTTAAAATCAGCTAAACTTGACTTTTGAGTTCTATCTTTGTGTAGAATTTATTAGCTGAAGTAATAAACACACTGGCTAAGCCACTTAATATTTTTGAGCCTTAGTTTCCTCATCTATAAACCACAGATCAAAATTTTTTGTATGTGTGAGAATTAAATAATTACTCTAAAACACCTTACATGGTACCTGACATAAAGCAGACAATAAATAGAATGTTATTACTGTTGTTATATCAGGTTGGACTTAAAAAGAAAAATTGTGTCATGTAGTTTAAAATGTCACAAAATGAAAATCACTAAATGCTACATATAGTATTATTTTCTCTGTGTAGCTGAACAGAATAATTTTTATATATACAGTATGTAATGATTGACTTTGACATTCCTGCTAATAGTGTTTGGGGGTATTTGCAGTGATAAAGTGACCAAGCAGTACCACTGATTCTTCCACAACTTTGGATGCCTTGTCCATGTTTCATCAAGTGTACATGTCTCTGAACCATTTTTCTCTTTTTGTTTCTAACTGCTCTCAACACCATGGTTAGTTATGGCACACATGAGAAATATTTATTGAAGGAATAAATATTAAAATATTTAAGTATCTTTGTTCTCCAGAAAGTCTATAATTATCTTGAGAACCATATAAATAATGTGGATAATTACAGTATTATAATTAATTATGCAATAGTAATAAAATTATTCATCATTCAGTAAAGTTGTATGTTCCAGGCACTGTATTAAGTGTCTAATATGTCATTAACTTAGTTGAGAAGCACTAAAATTGGAATATTTTTATACTCTTATTTTGTCCGTGAGCACACTGAGGTTAAGTAACTTGTCAAATTAAGTACCAGAATTGAAATTGAAACTTAGAAGTCTGATTCTAAATCCATACTTTTAACTGTTATGGGCATGGGTAGATATTTTTGCCTACATGTGCACATTGTGTGAGTACATGGAGAATAAGAAAGACAAGAAAAGAAATGCTTAGGTCTAAACCTTAACTGATCAATTTAATGGTTATATAGATTTATCTAGATTGAGTTTTTTTTAACCTTTTTTGTCCTATGTGACCTTTTGAAATCTGAAGCTGATAGACCTGTTCTGAGAAATATATTTATTTTTAAGAATTTAAATATGATGAATGGAAATCCAAACAAAATCATCTATATTGATATATAATTATCAAAGTATTTTAAAATAATATAGTCATATACCTGTAACCATTTTTTGTTTTTTTTATTTTATTTATTTTTATTATTATTTTTATATGTCACATCAATTTAATCTCCATTTAATTTTCTAGGGTCACCCACCACCTCCCTTCCCTGACCGTTCCAGTTGGTCTCCACCCTCCCATTGTGTGTTTTCATTTGGTTGTCCATATATTAGTGAAACCATTTGGTTCTGTCTTTTTCTTCCTGACTCATTTCTGCTAGTGTGATTCTTCTAGGTACATCCAAGTTTCAATAAATTTATCAAATTTGTCATTTTTAATTGATGAGTAATACTCCATTGTGTATATATACCACATCTTCTTCAACCATTCATCTGTTTTGGGACATTTGGGTTGTTTCCATGTCCTTGCAATTATAAACAATGCTGCAACGAACATCTGAGCCACAGGTGTCCTTTAGTACCCACACTGAGGTCTCCTTTGGGTAGATTCCCAGAAGAGTGACTCCTGGGTCAAATGGTAGTTCCATTTTCATTAGTTTGAGCATCCTCCACACTGCTTTCCATAGTGGCTGGACCAGTTTACATTCCCACCAGCAGTGTAAGAGTGGGATGGCTTTTTTAATTTCTTCTTCTGCTTGACTTTTTGCATATAGAAAGGCTATTGGCTTCTGTGTGTTTATTTTGTAACCAGCTACCTTACTGTCCTATTGTTTCAAGAAGTTTTTCTGTAGATTTTTTTGGGGTTCTCTAATAAAGAATCATATCATCTGCATATAATGATAGCTACAGTTCCTCTTTTCCTATTTGTATCCCTTTTATATCTTTCTCTTGCCTTATTGCCCTGGCTAGAACTTCCAGTACAATGTTAAAAAGCAGTGGAGAGAGCATCCTTAGGCATCCTTGTCTGGTTCTGGACCTTAATTGGAATTATTTTAGTTTTTCCCCATTTAAGATGATGTTTGCTGTAGGTTTGTCATAGATGGTTTTTATTATGTCCTGCAACCATTTTAATTAATACATTAAGTAGCAAAGTTTAGTGGTAGATCTAAAACCTATGATACTTTCAAAATAGTAATGAATGTAAATATTTTAAGATACCACAATTATAATGAAATAATATGTAAAAATATTCTATAAAATCTCAAATATCCTCCAAATAGAATTTATTCCACATTATTATTATTCTCATCATATGAGAATGACATTCAGAATTTAAGAAATTTATTTCCATAGCTAGTAACTGCATAATTGAGAATCAAACCAAGTCATTTTATTATGAATACCATATTCTTTCCATTGTTCCCATATTGTCTCTCAAAATAAGTAAATACATTTTTTAAAATGACCACAAATGCCTTCTCAAGATGGTGATAAAACAAAAGGTATGAAATTAGAACTGGGTAACAACATATGGAATGCATCTTTGATGTTCCACCTGGGTAACATTTGAGAACAAGAATATAAGATGTCAGTAGAATATGGTAGACTTACTTGTGTTGCACAGTGTGGTGCCTCAGCTGTTGTGTAGACTGACACAACTGTCATGACAAGTTAGTCATTTCCTCTGACTGCCAGTGTTGGGGCTCTGGTTTTTGCATGTACCTATCCATTAACCAGATGGACTCTTCTGCTTCAACTAGCTTTAAAATAACTGAGTTCAGTGTAGTGCCTTTTCCATTCATGGTTCCAGCTCAACTTTCTGAGCTGTGTCCAGCCTGAGCATATGCAGGATGCCAGCCCCAGTTAGGCAAGCACTAATTGGTTGTAGATTTGAGGCTCTATCTACAGTTGCCAAAATAATCAAAACAACATAACACACTAACCAGCTGCTTTCTGTATTAGCTGTTCCTGACAGGAATACAAATCTAACTGCATTGCAATCCAGTCAATATTAATTTACATCATAAATCCTACATGTATACAACATGTTGAATTACAAAGCATTTCCAAACAAGAATTATTCACCTGATCATCAAAATAAGCTATTATATAGTCCGGCGAGGCATCAGCTGGTTGTTATAATTGAGGAAACCAAGGAGGAAATAAAGTAGACAAAGATACAAGCCTCTGTCCATTGCTCTGTTTTAGCAGGAAGCCTAGAAACTGATGGGACCGTCACTACTCAGAAATTAGCCTACAAGACTCTAGTCCCCTAAAACAACTCAAAAAAGATCCAAGTGAGGCTGAATACTGCTTTTTCTAATCATAAATGAGGGGTACAGGCTTTCAGTTTCCCCAAATGCAGAAATTTTACCTCACAGGCATAACATATGGGATGGTGATGACATAATCCAATTAACTTGTCTCTGTTGGGAAGTAGAAATACCAGTTACACAAAAACAAATTACATCAGGGATTGAAGCTTGAAATTTCCCTGCATTTTACAGCAAACTTGTGAAGAGCATAGCAATTAACCTAAAGCTCTGTGTCTTAGGAGATAGTACTGACTTAACCCCGTGGTACAGACTTCACTTTGGTCCTGAGAAGGCTAATCAGTTAGGATTATTCCAATGTGTAATGATTGCCTGTGCCATTGATTGTTCTTGTGACCAGAGTTCCTAAATCTGCTCTTTTACTAAAGCTTCTAAGGAAGATTACCACTCTGGGGAAAATTATAATTTGAATTGTCATCATCTTGTTAATATTTGTACTGCTGTCTTTGCTGGTAGAGAATAGCAAATAAGATGCTGATAGAGAATGTCCTTTAATCATGAAAGATAACTGGAGACTGAGCTTTTTATAGTATAAGTATCAATTTGACTCCAGAAAGGTTTAAATATAAGAGGAACATATTCTACCTGTAATATATTTTAGTTCTCTTAATGAGTTTGGGTTTAAATGAATCTTTATCTATAAATGCAATGATAGAATCTCTGGAATCATCTGGATTAGATATTGTAGGTCCTTGTAGAGAGAATAATAATACCTAGCATTCTTTTTACCACTCAGAAGACATGCACAGAGGTTTCTATTGTCATGTTGAATCAAATGTAAACCTTGCTTCCATCTTCAAAAATTCTGAAAAAGATCTCCTCTTCCAGGAATAACCTACAACCTGAATATGTGTATATGACTCTTTCACATTTCAAGAGCTATGATCTTTCTTGCTTTATTGCCAGAATACATAGGAATATGAATTAGTACGATGACTTGTTACTAAGAAGCTGGGTGTACCACATCCAAAGTTTAGGTAGTTATTGAAGCATTTATAACTAAAACAGTACCGTAGTTTCAGGTACAAAACATCAAGTAGAAGTATAACTTTCTGTTTCATCCTTTAGAATTTTTATTTCCCCAGAGAAAATATTTCATTTGGTCAATTTTCCTCCCCCACTAGCAGATTTTTTTTTTTTTTTTTTTAGACTAGGTCTTGCTATTTTTGCCCGTG
>PVHY01001176.1:151473-171769 GCA_004024945.1 Uropsilus gracilis
GGGTACCACAGACTCAAGCCATCCCCAGCCTCAGCTTCCCAGGTAGCTGGGATGACAGGCACACGCCACCACGCCCAGCTATTTTTTTTTGGAACTAGGTCTTGCTACGTGCCCCATGCAGGACTCAAACCACGATCCCTAGCCCCGGCCACTTCATAGGCTGAAGCTTACAGGCACAAGCCACCGTGCCTGGCCCCATTAGCAGATTTCATGCCAAAACACTTTAAGAGTAGACTTCCCTGGTGTTCTGCTGATATATGATTAAATCTCAGCTAGTGTATGAATACCTGATTATTATCTTAATGAAACTACTAATATTTTTTCACTTAAAATGTGTGATGGGAACCTGATGTCTTTTTTTGTTATTTAAAAGTCTTTTTCTGAGAAACAGTGTGGTTGATTTTACCCTTTTTAGTATATTGATATTTAATTTTGACAAATAGTCATGTAATCATTACCACTATCAAGATGTAAACAGTTCTATCCCACCCTTTAATTCCCCTATGTCCCTTTATAAACAGTCCCTTCTCACACCCTCACCTCTGGTAACTACTGATATGCTTTATGCCCCTACAGTTTTAACCTCTTCAGAATGCCATATAAATAAGTCATATATTATGCACCCTCTAAGACTGAGTTCTTTCACTTAGTATAATGCATTTGAGATTTTTCAGTGTCATTGAGTAGATCAGTAGTTCATTCCTTTTTTTTTTTTTCTTGCTGAGCAGTATCTATTGTATGGTTATACTAGAGTTTCTTTGGTTGTTCTATAGTTGGACTGGACAGTTGACATGTTTCAGCTTTTAGTAATAATGGGTGAAGTTTCCATAAACATACATATACGGGTTTGTATGTGACATAAGCTTTCATTTCATCTGAGTAATACCTGGGGGAGAGATTACTGGGCCATGTAGTAAGATACTGACAGTTTTCATCACAGGCTTCTTTGGGAATTTTGTCTTTATGCCTCTTGGTGTTTCTCGTTGTGGGATACTCTAGGATACAGGCTCATTGTATATGGGAGAAAAAATAAGTAGGGCTTCACTATTTCCTGAGTTCTATAGTCCCTAGCATTCTGTCTGCTCCTTTCTACCTGCTTTCATGTATTTTGCCTGGGGATTTAGTTTTAATTAACAGAAGCATCAGGATAGAATGCACTGGCTCCTCTTTGTCAAAAACAGGAGCTAACTGTGATTCATTTTGGGGTCTCTCATAAAATCATAGCTCAATGCATGATATATATGGTCTCTCCTAAAGAACTGTTTGTTAACAAGAGGAGAGAGGAAAATAAATAGTTCCATATCTCAAAATGTTAATTCAGCATAACAGTAGTTACAAATACAGTTCGAGTCAACATTCAGTTTGAATTCTGCCCTACCACTTACTTTTGGTGTGAATGTAAACTGGCGTGAATGTACTTTACTTCTCTAAATCTTAATTTGCTACATTATGGAGATGGTAATTTCTACTTCATAGGGTAAATTAAAATTGAAGTTATATATTTAATGCATCTATCATAGCATTTCATAATAAAGAATACATTTAGTCCTTGGTTATATTATTAACAACAACAGTTAATCAAATATCACTCTTTTCCTTATATTTTAGGAAATTCTGCCCTTAAAGATAAGGAAGATCAATTTGGGAGAACACCACTTATGTATTGTGTGTTAGCTGACAGATTGGATTGTGCAGATACTCTCTTGAAGGCAGGAGCTGATGTTAATAAAACTGACCATAGCCAGAGAACAGCTCTCCATCTTGCAGCACAAAAGGTAAGAAGTAAAATTATATTTAAAAAGTAAACTTTTGGTGTGGTATTTGTTAGTTGATTATTTAATAGAATGATTATAAAGAAATCACAAGTAGATGGTTCTCAGTTTCACATGTTTTCTCTAAAAAAAGTCTTTAAACTGTAAAAAGTAATGTCCCAATAACCATTGGTGGCTACTTGTCCATGTTCCTTGAACAGTGGGACTTATTTTATCATCTTTTATGATTTATAGCTATTCAGGTAGAGAAAAGGAATCAAAATTATATTGACAATATGATTACTCTATTTTACAAATTATGTGTACAAAAATGAGACTGAAAAAAATCACAAAGATATTAATAGTGGTTAGTTCTAAATACTGGAAATATATTAATTTTTGTACATTTCACCACTTAAAAATTTTTTCCTAATAAGTACTACTTATATAACAAAAATATACAACCTCAGTATGTCCCATGGGGCCTAAAAGAATTTAATATTCTGAATGTACTTTTGACTTCTAAAAAACCTAAAACCATATAACCAGTGTAAATTATTTTAAGTTTTGAAGTACATTAAGAGCTCAGATTTTTAAGATGAAAAAAATGTGAACCTTCTCCATTTATTCCTCCCTCTTCCCCCCATAAAATTTTGGTCCATAAAGTATATTTTTAGTGTCTGGTATTTTTCTTTTTTTGTTATTTTAGACATATTTTTTGGAATGGAAAGCAATGAAAATTAGTTAGATCCAAGTTATTTCCCATTAAAAATGTGAACCAGATATAGCTGATTAATTGAGGGGTTAGAAAAATACCTTTTCATTAGTTGAGCACATAAAAAAGAGATTGACAGAAACATACCATTGAATATGCTTCTTATGTGCTCTGATCAGTTAGGCCTGTCAGGTTATTTCCAAAGTTATTGCCCTTGAATTTGCTTTTCATTATAGTATTTTTAAAAGCTCCCTCATTTTCAAGTTCAGTGTTAACTACTGCTTAGTATTTGCAACCTTTCACCTAGGCTTGTCAGTTGTTAAAATTATTCACTCACGAAGGGTAACTCCATTAAACTTGATTATCATAAAAAGTAAACATTTCAGACAGGGATAGCCCCATATTAAGAATTTGGTATACTTTAGATTTTTATTGTGATTCATTTCATTTGAAAATACAGTTTCAAAAATGTTGTTTGGGGGAATTTAATTAACATCAAGTGGGTCATGTGGAAAATAAATAAGGATTTGGGTTGATGATCAAATGGAATGTAATCTTTGTATGTGTCAAAAAATGGTTAAGAGAAGGGGAGTGTGTTAGCTCTAAGGCTCTTCAGAAAATGCAGTGTATGCTTTTATTCTGCTTTTTGTTTCCTCTTTACTATTTTTAATTGTGACTTTTTTTTTTAGTCAGAGTAAGTAGACATGTGAGTTACATGTTATAACTGATTTCATAAATAACAAGTTTCATGTTATTTCAACTATCAGATGTGTTTCCCCTTGTTCTGTGTTGCTGTTTAGTTTTGTATGTTTACTAAAAGAATGTATCTTTACTTTTTACCATACATTTAATGTAATGTATCTTTAGGCCATACTAGCACTTGTGTGTAAGTATGGTAATAACTTATGTCATATTCTGCTCAGTCTTCATCAAACTTAAGTATTGTGTTTAGTTTTCTACTTCATATAAAAGCACCATTATTAAAATTTTGGACATAATATAGATCAGAGAGGATTATGATGCTGAAAGATCTAGAAGTAATTTTCAGAGTTAAAATTGGAGATACATGCCAATTATAATTGGAGATACAGACTTTTTCAAAATATCTGTAGAACACTCTTCCTCTGAGCAGACACAAAAGCAAATTCTCTTTAGAGAAACATCTTCACCTTAAATTTCCAAAATATCCCTGTATTAAAATATACCAAATAAGGTCTCAAAGTGAAAGACCATCAAACATATGAGGAAGTACTCTACCATTCATGGGAGTCAGCAAAAATGATAAACATGTATTCCAGCAAAAATACCAACTACTGACATTAGAAACACAATGTGAAATAACCATTGATGGGATATTTAAAGATTTTTAAAAAGAGGAAATAACCTTCAGGAGATTTTCATAATTAGGTAGAAGTTCTGATTATGACCACTTCTTTTTGAATAACTCATCTGCCAAAAGCAAATTTAAAAAGCTGAACAAAATACATACAGTGAACACATTGAGAACAAGCATTTTAGGCAGGATCCAGGAAGTTATATCCAATCAGAAAAGAGAAGCATGTGAAATTAGCTTCACATCTCTTCTGACTTTTTCCTTATGGTATTTTTCAAATTGGAACATGAAAAAAATTCAACCCCAGTGAAAAGCAGTAGTTTTAGTTCTAAGGCTGAGAAACTGAGGTAGAGCTTAGAATTGGCTATGAATAGAACTGGAAGAGCAGGACTGTGGAGAGAAGCAAACTGCAGAGAAGAAAAATCTGGTTACGAGTCCTCAAAAATCATTAGCAGATTACTGAACTGTGCTTGTAGATGGTGAGACTCTGAAAAACCGAGTAGTAAATTAAGTATCACTGGAAATTAAAGCACTAACCAGAGACTAAAATATTTTCTCTCCTACCTGTTTTAATACATCACACACTGACTTTTGTAGAAGGATTTATTTTCATTTTAAAACATGAGTAATTTTCCCAGGATAACCTACCTCATTAGTTTTCAGCCGCTGACTATCTGCTGTGTGCCAGTACCAAACTCTCAGACTATGTGCTTCAATTACCGCCTTCGTTTCTTTCCTTTTAGTGAAGCTTCCTGAATATTAGGGAGCCACAAAGGAAATCAAAAATAAAAGTTACATGATTAACTTCATGGAAACTAATCTGGTAACCAGAGTTACTTTGGAGGAGAAGAGTAGAGATACACAGAAAGTAATTATTGTTCACTTCAGTAGAAAGAGATAGAAACAAGAGATATATTGTGAACATAGAAGTGTTCATTGAGTTAGTGTTTCCCAAAGTTCTTCTATGTAGTTATGATTATACACCAAGAAAGATTATAAAAATAAATTCGATATGTCTTCTCTGAGAAGGTATTCTCAATACCAATTCCTACTAAGCTTTATTTTCCTTTGTTTAGTGAATCTCTTTGACATAGCAAATATTCTTCAAGTTTATCTATCTAAATTATGTTACCTGTGAACTCAGAAATGTACTGCTTATATAATCATCAATAGTTATATACTGATGTGTGTATGCATCACCAACATGTTAAAATTGTTACTATATAACAAGTACTATATGAGATCTTGGAATGCAAAGATGCAAGACATAATTCCTGCTTTCAAAGACATGAAATGACAGTTGAAGTTGGCCCATTTATTTTGCAGTGCCTAAGTGTTTTATACATAAATGATCACCAGACAATATATAGTCTTTACTATTGTTGACCTGAAGATCAACCTTTCTCATATGTTCTTTTTTGTAATTAATTACAACATGTTCTCTCTTCTTGGGTTTATTATTAGTAGGAGAAATTCATGTTCCCACAGCATTTGTTCATGTCTCCATTAGAGCCTCATTACCTTGTTCTGTAATTATTGCTTACTTGTCTCCCACTAGATTGGAGCTCCAGGCAAAAACCTTGTATCATTTTTCTTCTAATCCCCTAGAATCTAACACTGTGTTGGACATATCTTGATTAAATGAATGAATGCATTTTATGTTACTTATATAGAAAGTAATTACTAATACAAATGTTAAAACATTTTGTGTTACAGAAACAGTGACCCAATTTTAAAAAACATATATGGGGAAAATTGTGGTCCTTGACTAATACTTTGACACATATCCATTTCTCTGGAAACCAGCTGCTGTAAGTCAAAGCCACTAAGGAAATAGTATCCATGAGAATAAAATTAATCTCAATATCCTGAGCATCTGTACCTAATTTGTTTTTCATTTAGTACCCTCAGTTCAATTCAATAAAGCAATCAGTCATACCTTCTGTGGATTTCTCACAAAAGGTATCTAATTGTTAGGATTGTTTTGCTCCAGGGAAGCTACTATGTCTTTGACTTCCACAAATACAGTTATTTATTAATAAGGATTAAAAAACTTTATAGTCTTACTAAATGCTAACTGTCTCACATTTTTAATCTTCCAGGAAGTTATGAATTTAACCACACGAAGATTAAGACTACCCAGTTTAAAAAATCATAACATGGTAAACACAAAAATTAAAAAGCTTTGAGTTGCAGTTGTTTTTCCTTTTTCAGTTCACAAAAAGTATTTTCAATTATTCTGTAAAAACTGAATATTCTCATTTTTCAATGTGTTGTTTCCATGTTAATGATCTATCTAAAGTAAAGGAGAAGTATAGAATACACTTTCAAGAGGACTTAATACAAGACAACAGCATTCAATTTCCTTATTTTATATGTACTTACATACATACACAACAATCTACTCCCTGATTCACTTCAACTCTATCTCTAAATTCCCCTCTCCCCCTCAGGACATACCTCTACCAGTTTCTTACCTATGACAGTTAATTGTAAATTTCACTCATTTATATGTTACCCCACTAATGATATCTGAAAACAGAGACCATGTTTTATTTAACTTTATAGTTCTAGTTTAAAACAGCTCCTGCCACTTTAAGTGTTTAATGAATATATGAGTTCTTGAATCAGTCAAGCAATAAGTGTAAATGAGTGTATGCAAAACTGTTGAAATTTTAAAAGTTTAATGCTAAACATTTTGTTTGTTAGAAACATTTACCTAATTTCAAAATACATATGTGGGAAAAGTTATTATAACTAAATAATAGTCACATTTACTCCCCACATACAACTTTTAAGTAGGATTTTATTAAAAAAAACTCGGTGAATTTAGATTCTTTTATTTTCTTACATTCTTTAAGGACAGATTTATTAGGAAAAGGAGAAAGAAATGAGCATCACCATTGTATGTCTTACTAACACTCTTGTCTGTCTCTTTTTCTGTATCTGCACTTCTCATTATGTGTTCTATAGGAATAATGAGTCCTTAGAAAACATTTTTGCATGGTGGAGAAATATATTCTGTAAGTGTAAGTTATTAATATTATTGCTGCTAGTCATACTGCTATACATGCATAAATATCAAATTACTCTTTAGAAATCAGTAGATGTCAGAGACAGAGAAGCCCTTCAGGATCTTCTAATTCAGTTTGCCATGGATGAGAAAATTGAGTGAATTCTCCTTTCAATTCTCTGTGCTTAATAAATTATTCATTTACCTTTGTATATGCCTAGATGTCCTTTACATTATTTTTAATTATTTAAAACTTGCAGATAATAGGGAATAATATTTTTTAAAAAACATAGGTACCTAATACCTGAACACTTATTTTTGTTTCTGACAGTTTTAAATGATTTAAAATAAGTATACTTTTATCTTCTAAAATTCTTTCCTCCTACTTCTTCAGTCTATTTTAATTTGGGGGGGGGAGTTTTCTATCCCATGCATATTTTTCTACCTATACTTTAAATATAACATATATACATATATACACAGCACCATATATATATATATATATATATATATATATATATATATCCATCTATGTGCACCATATACATATGCCCATAAAAAAATAAGACTATTTTATATAAACTCATTGTGTAAATGGTTTAATACTGTGTGTTATTCCCCAACTTTTTTTCTTGATTTAAACCTTGTATATTTTAGATTTAGTTACATTGGAATGTTAACCCTAGTTCACAAAAGATTGTATCCAAATGTCAAAACACACACAGAAAAGGTGCCCTACATCATTACTAATTAGAAATGTGCAAATTAAAGCCACAGTGATATGCAACTGCACAACAATTTGAATATTAAAATGAAAAATGTTTCACGATACCAATTGATGGTGAAGATATGGAACAAATGGAGCTCTCAAATATTTTCAATAAAAATTTAAATTGACATTCACTGGGAAACTGCCCCACTATATTTAAACAGTAAACACACGTGCATATGTAAACAAATAATTGCACACATACGCACATTCTGTATCACTGCAGTTCACACCTAAGTCCTGGTAGTGCCAATGAGAGATAAGTGCTTCTTTAACAAAAAAGACATGTATGAGAATATACGAGATATACTTATTTATAATAGTAAAATATTTTTAATGGCACAATCAATCCAAATTCCCATCAGCAAGCAAATATATTTCAACACATGGACTACTATACAATGAAAACGAATGATCTACTGTTTTGCCAGGCATGGTGGTGTATGCCTGTAATCCCAAATACCTAGGAGGCTGAGGCTCGATCATTTGAGTCTGCGGGTTCGAGACTACCCTGGGCAACATAGTGAGACCTAGTCTCTTAAAAAAAAAGCAAACAAAAAAAAAGAATGATCTACTGTTATTTTCAACCTCTGAATGAATTTCATGTTGAGCACAAGAAGTTAAAACATGTTCTATTTATATAAATTTCACAAACAACCAAAAAAATTCAAACCAGATATATAGTTAACCAAGCATGAATAGGTATTGACTAAAAAAGGGCATGAGGAAGTTCTCAGGGCAGCTAAAGATAACACTATCTTGATCTGTGTGTTGACTACAGAAAAATGTATCTGCATGCTTGACATTTATATACTTTATTATATATATCTCAATTTTAAGAAAGCATGAACTATAGTAACTAGCTGTTCCTTAAACATAGTTACCACATGACACTAGTGCCTCTCCTAGGAACTATATCTAAGAGAATCTAAAACATATTCATACACAGTTTGGGAACAAATATTTATAGCAGCACTATTCATAATAGTGAAAAAAAGCCCAAAGTTGGATCAACTGATGAATATGTAAGTACAAATTAAATAGATTTACAGTGGAACATTATTCAGAAGGAATGAAATTCTGATACATGCCACAACATGAATAAACTTTGAAAAGATTATGATAAATGAAAAGTCAGTAATAAAATACCATGGGCATTTCATTTATAAATTATAAAATTTATAAATTCCAATATATTAATTAATAATTTCAATATATAAATTTATAAATTCCAATATATAAATATATAAATGAAATGTCCAGAATAAGCAGACAGACAGAAAGCTGAACAGTTGGAGAGGTAGAGAGTGGGGAAAAGTAGTTGGGGAAAAGTAGTTGCTAAAGGTTATGAGTTTTCCTTTAGGAATAATGAAAACTGTCCTGATCTAGATCTAGATATCTAGATAGTGATAGATATGTTTATATGTATTTAAATATGTATATTTAGATAAAATAAACATTTTATTTTAAAATCTCTATATATTTTATCCTATATTTTATAGGACGAGAAAATAGAATCAAGAATGGTTTCTAGTCTAGATTCTTAAAAACTCAGATTACTTTTACCTCAGCCTCAGGAGCCATAGGAAAACTCTATATCTGTGCTCAAATTCAGTGGTCCTCAATCTTGAACGTGCATAGAAATCACCCGGAGATATGTTGTATCTGCTTCTAATCCTCTCTGTGGCTGTATTCACTCACTAGCCCATTTAAAAACAATTTTAGTAAGTGCTCATTGCATGACAGTGTAACCAATCAATATTTGAAGAGTAAACAAATGAGGGGTTTTTTTGGCTCTTATGTACTTCTAAAAGAAGGCACCAAATACATTTGCAATGTCCACATTACTTGGATATGTAGGAAAGTCGGAGTTACAAAAATCATTTTATTCCAGAATCTTGATCTCTCAAAACTGTGGGCTAAGGTGAGTGATGTTAAAGAATCCTTAAAGTTTACCTGTTGGATTTGAGCCTTAGGAAGGCTGCCTTTTTGAGGCAGGCAGTGAGTCCTAGTCTAGTTTTGCTTCATGGTATTACAACTTGTGATGTTTCCAAATATTATCAACTTTGTCATCTTCTATTTAGAAACTACCTCTAAATCTGTCTTCTGGTTTTCAAGCTTAGAAACTGGTTTCAGACATTTAGATCATATATTCAAATGAGTGTTCTAACCAAAACCAGAGTTGGTCTGTTTTTAAACAAATCTGAGAATTGAAATCAAAACTTGTCTTTAGTACTTTAATTATAATTCAGGTACTTCTGTTTGCACAGATAAAATTTATAGTCACAAAGAACTACTTGTCAACAAATCTTGATTGAAATCACTACTTTGAATTTTTCTAATATGGTTCTCATTGGAAAAGATTTAATTTAGATTCATAATAGCTTAATGGCAGTAAGAAAAGTTGAAATTTTTCTCTTTCTATTTAATAAACTGAAATATAATTTGAGTTCTCCAAGGCCACTTTGTCACATATAGAGTCAGGAATCTAACTCCAGCTCTGTCTTCCGGATAATATTCCATTAAAAGGAAATTATATACTCTTCTGAAGTTTACTTTCTCAGACTCGTGTTTTGTCTGTCTTTTTTCCTTCATTTATCATTTCCCCATCTGTCCTGATTTATCTATCCCCACTGCCCCTTCTTTGCTGGTAACTGGTCTTACTGTCCAAAGTTTATTTTTTTATTTAGTTCATCCGTTTTCTCTGTAACCACAAATGAATGAAACCATACAGTGTTTGTCTCTCTTTGTTTGGCCTACTTCACTAAGCATGATACCCTCTAGGTCTATCCATGTGCAAATGGCAGAATTTAATGTTTTTTTAAATGGCAGGCATTTAAAAAATGGCATTTAAAAAAATGTGCAATACATCTTATGCTTTTACTTATAAGTAGGCACTTAGGTTGTTTTTAGCCCTTGACTGTTATAAATAATGCTACAATAAACCCAGGGTACATATATCTGTTCAAATTAGTGGGGTTTTTTTTCTTTTTTGGTTTTTTTTTTTTTGGACAAATAATGTATATGGGAGCATATCTTCTGTGTATTTTGTGGTTTCTGGTCCAAATCTTCAATCCATTTTGAAATATCTTTTTGTGTACAATGTTAAATAGTGGTCTAGTTTCATTAGTTTTGTGTCTTTCCAACTTCTAAACACCATTTATTGAAGGGATTTTCCTTTTTCCATTGTAAACTCTTGGCTCCTTTGTCATGAAATTAGTTCTCCATATGTGTTTGGTTTTATTTTGGACTTTCAATTCTGTCTCATTGATTTGTGTGTGTGTGTTTATTCCAATACCAAGCTGCTTTAATTACTGTCACCTTATAGTATACTTTGAAATGGGGAGTATGATACCTACATTTTTGTTCTTTTTTTTCTCAGCAATATTCTTTCTGTTTGAGCTCTTTTGTAGTTCCAAATAAATTTCATGGTGTTTTTTGCTCTATTTCTGTGAAGAATGCCATTGGGATTTTGGTAGGGATTGTGTTGAATATGTGTATTGCTTTAGGTAATACAGCCTTTATTATGATGTTAATTCTTCTAAATCCATGAGCATGAATACCTTTCTATCCCTTTGAGTCTTCTGTTTCTTTCAACAGTGTCATGGTTTTCATTAAGTACACAGGTTTTTCACTCCTTCTGTATCCCCAAGATACCCAATTTTTTTTTTTTTTTTTTTTTTTTTTTTTTTTTTTTTTTTTTTTTTTTTTTTTTTTTTTTTTTTTTTTTTTAGAGACTAGGTCTCGCTATTTTTGCCCATGGAATCACAGGCCCACGTTGCCCGGGGTACCATGAACTCAAGCAATCCCCAGCTTCCCAGGTAGCTGGGGTTACAGGCGCGCGCCACCACGCCCAGCTATTTTTTGAGACTAGGTCTCGCTGTGTTTTCCCGTGGGACTCGAACCGCAATCCCTAGTCCCAGCCACTTCATAGGCTGAAGCTTACAGGCACGAGCTACCGTGCCCAACTGTTTTATCTGTCTTAAAGTGATTCTCAAGCTCTGTTTACCAGTCAGATACACAAAGAAGTACCTGAGGAACCAGATGTAAAATTTGAAGCCAGAATGTCAACATTTAAGAGCACTATATTGTTGTTGTTATAATATCCATCAAACATAGTATACAGCCTAGCAGACTGTATACATCTACATGGTTTACATACTTTTGTTTTGTATACAGTCATGTTTCCCTAACCATATTCATTTTCTAATCATCTTTATCTCTTCACTTACCCCCACTTCTACTAAGTCATGAAAATTCAAGCATTTGCTTTCCATGAATAGATTAGAGATCCCCACAAACCTAGATTCCCATGGAAACCAATCAAAAACTACAAGGAAAGGAAGAATATTTATTGAATTTCCCTGAGACCTACAGCTTGTTTTTCATTAGACTCATGCTGCTTTCTTTTAAACTCTGGGCACAGGGCCAGTGAATATTTTTACAGCTGATAAAAAAGAATTTAAGACGCATTTACTTTCATTTACACATATAAAAATTAATTTTGTATATAGCATTAATTCCAAAGAGCATTAATGTGCATATTACCTTCTTATGTCATAGGGCCATATATGTTCAGCTCATTTCCTCTTGTTTTTGTCCTACTCATATTTTGCCATTGAAAAGAAAGTGAGGGGAACCAAGGGCCTTTTATTCCTATAGCTGGAATATTGTCATCCCCTGGACACATTTTCCCTGTGACCAAGCAGGCCTTTTATTATTCTCTTAATATTACACTTTCACAAAGTGCAGATGATCATTTACTAATATGATAACAAAATATAACCAACATGTCAAGAGAGAATCAAGAAAGCCAGGGAGGAGCCAAGTGAGGGGGCCATAATGAATTTTAAGTAAAGCAATCAAAATAGGCTTCATTGAGATAGTAATATCTAAAGCAAGACTTGAAAGAGATGAGGAAGCCAGGCACGGTGGCTCGTGCCTGTAAGCTTCAGCCTATGAAGCTGCCGGGGCTAGGGATCGTGGTTCGAGTTCCGCCTGGGGCTCGTAGAGAGACCTAGTTCCAAAAAATAGCTGGGCGTGGTGGCACATGCCTGTAATCCCAGAAGCTTGAGTCTGTGGTACCCCGGGCAACAAGAGCCTGCGGTTCCACAGGCAAACATAGCAAGACCTAGTTTAAAAAAAAAAAAAAAAGAGAGAGAGAGAAAGAGATGAGAAAGTTGACCTTATGAATAGCTGAAGAACTTTTATTTCAGACACAAGAAATAAGGTCAGAACAAAGACCTTAAAATGAAGAGTGCTGGGAGTGTTTGAGAAATAACAAGCTTGTACTTATCATGAGTGAGCAAGGAAAATAAAACATGTAAGGATATGAGTGAAATACTGGCTAGATCCAGTTGAGTGACCCTATTAAAAATGAGTAAAAGATATGGATAATTCAGAAAAAGAATTTGCAGGAGATCCTTAAATATGTGATAATATTGTTCATCATGAGAGAAATGCAAGTTAAAATGATAATGAGATAACTTGTTTCATGTGTCATTGGCAAAGATTAAAAAATCGTGACAGCATCCTATGATGACAAAACTTGCTGAAAGAAATGAAAAATAGTTCAACCCTTATGGAAGGAAATTAAAGAATATCCAGCAAAATTAACTAGCATATGCACTAATCTTTGACTCCCACCTTTCCACTATTATGAATCATCTCAAATGTACATTGGTAAAAATAAGACAATATGTATGTACAGGACTATTTAATTGTAACATGAATTGTAAAGAAAAAAACATTAAGGGACATATCCTGTTAGAAGAATAATTAAAACAAAAAGTGTATTTATACAATGGAATGTTATCTAACTATAGAAAGTAATGAGAAATATTTTTATATATTATAGATGATCTAGAGTGAAAAAAACAAGTTTGGAATGTTATGTATGATAGCTTTATTTTATATTTGACTACAGCGTGATCATGGGATTATTAAATGCAAAGACAAGGTGCTGAAAAGCATATGGGACCTTTCATCCAGGAAGGAAAATAAAATATTTACTTATATTTTCTAAAGATAGAAGAATGAAGACTCCTACTTGAGAGAAGGGATGGGAAATTTGTGGAGAGGACTTCTTTGAATGTATCTTATTCTATAGTCTTGATTTTTGAAACCCTGTAAATTCCGATTAAAAGCTAAATGTTAAAGAATTGTCCTTTAAAACTAATAACTGAATGAAGTAAAAAAAAACTAACTGTATAACAAGTTGATTAATTACACAAGTAACTCTAAAATAGTAATTAGACTATGTCCTAATAAGACATCTCCTAAGGACAAAAAGAACTGAAAAGAAATCCTGAACTATACTCAGAAAGCATACTATTAGTAATAATGCTATTGTTGTTTTGATATACTAGCTTAAATATAGACTATAATGTTAATATAGGATAAAGTCAACATTTATGTTTGTTTCATTAGTAATGATATCATAGTATCATTATAGAACCCACTCTGTGACTCCTAATCAGGATGACTGTTGGAATTACAAATGATTGCTAGAAAGGTGTGTAATGATTGCAGCAGGCTATTCTCTTACTTATTATGTGAACCCTTAGCTAATTGCCAGTGAAGATGGTCACACAAGTATTGAAAATATACCCCTCTGGAAATTAATTCAGAAGTATTAGTGGCAGACATTCTGTTCCACTTTCAGTATGCCCTGAGGATTCTGAAATGAGGAAGACATTCTTCATTGTTTTGAATATCTTATCATTTTAGATTAGCCAACCACTGAGATAGTTTCACTGGAAAACTAGAAATGTTGTACATTACACCACTTGTACATTTTGTACAGCTTTAAGAGATAACCCTCAGAACTCAATAGAAGTGAATCTGTATTTTGAATATCTTGAAAATCTGTATATATATGCAGTAATCAGAAATCTGAACGATCTAATTGTCTTTCTCAGCAACATAACAAACTACCCTTTTATTTTCATCATTTATGTGCAAATTTGAAACATGAATAATTATTGGCCTAAGAGTCTCTTCCTGCATATTTACTTTCTCTTCCAGAACTCAATTGCTCTTATTTTCATAAGGCTGACTTGCAAGTCTGAATTTATAACTGTGTTCTCTTCCTGAATTTAGTTCAGTTAATTATCTCCATATTTACATTTGAACACTCCACATTAACTTAAACTCAGTTTTCTTATTAATTTCCCCCATTTTATGAAAATTATCATTTTTTAGCAATTTAAACTCAAAATATCTAAATCTTTGACAATTTTGACTTCCTCAGTCTCCAGATATACCAGCTTTTCTTTGTTGTTTATTCTTATTGAGGCAATGTTACTTTACAACACTATATATGACTTTAGGGGAATAGGTTGACACCTCCTTGGGTATATGTTACCACACCATGCCCACTACCAGAGCACTCAGCCCTTTACCATAGACCATTGCGTCCCCTACTACCTTTGTTCCCACCCCCACTTGCCCTCCCCCTCTATTAGCCTCAATTTTTTAGTCAAGTTTATAGGGTTTGTTTTGGTTTAGTGTTGTCTGTTCCTTAGTTTTTTTCCCCCTCTATTCTAAATTTGAGTGAAATCATCCAGTATCTTTCTCTTTCTAACTTATTTCTCTCAGCATAGTCCCCTCCAGTTACATTAATGTTGTTGCAGATCACAAGAGTTCATCTTTTTAACAGTAATATTCCATGCGTATATATATATATAGTATATATATATGTGTATATATATGTATATATATGTATATATATATATACACACATATATATAATACTACATCTTCTTAATCCAGGGCACTTATGTTGTTTCTTTTCTTTATTTATTTATATATAAATTTCATAACATTGTAATCCCAGGGATTTTCCCCCCCACACACTCCCCCTCCCCCTTTCCCTCCTGCTCAAAGTTATGCACTTCAGTTTGGTGCTTAGCTTGTTTTGACTTTTCCTCAAGTCTTTTGTTTATTTTTTCACTATATCCCATATATTAGTGAAACCATTTGGTTTATGTCTTTTTCTTTATGACTTGTTTTTGCTAATATGATTTCTTCTAAGTACATCCATGTTGCTATAAATTTGTCGAATTTGTCATTTTTAATTGATGAGTAATATTCCATTGTGTATATATACCACATTTTTTTCATCCAGTCATCTGTTTTGGGGCAATTATGTTGCCTCTATGACCTTGCAGTTATAAATTGTACTGCAGTAAACATCCGAGCACAGGTGTCCCTTTGTACCCACATTGAGGTCTCTTTTGGGTAGATTCCCAAGAGAGCAATTGCTGGGTCAAATGGTCGTTCCATTTTCATTAACTTGAGGGTCCTCCACACAACTTTCCATAGTGGTTGGATTAGTTTACATTCCCACCAGCAGTGTAGTATTGTTCCTTTCTCTCCACATCCTCGCCAGCAATTCTTGTTGTCCATTCTTTGGATGTGGGCCGTTCTTACAGTAAGGTGGTATCTCATTGTGGGTTTTGATTTGCGTTTCCCTTATTACTAGTGACGTTGAGCAATTTTTCATGTACCTGTTGGCCATTTGTATTTCCTCTTTGGAGAAGTGTCTTTTTCGTTCTTCTCCCCATTTTTTGATTGGGCTTTTTGATTTGCTTTTGTTTAGTTGTGTGAGTTCCTTGTGGATCTTCGTTATTAAACCCCTGACACTCATGTGGAGGGCAAAAATTTTTTCCCATTCGGTTGGGCATCTTTTAGTTTTTTTCTGTTGTCTCTTTTGCTGTATAGAAGCTTTTTAGTTTGATGTAGTTCCATCTATGTGTTCCTTCATTTTTTTGCCTTCTGTAGATGTTTCTAGAAAGGGATTTCTGAACTATAATTCATGGAGAGTTTTGCCCAAGTTTTCCTCTATGTATGCTATGGTTTCAGGTCTGACCTCTAAGTCTCTTAACCATTTTGAGTTGATTTTGTACCTGGAGTAAGGGAGTTTTCTTGGTTCATTTTTTTGCATGTCTTAGTCCAATTTTCCCAGCACCATTTATTGAAGAGGCTATCCTTGTTCCAAGTAAGTTTTTCACTCCTTTGTTGAAGATTAGTTTGACTATATATGTGTGGTTTTATTTCAGGGCACTCAATTCTGTTCCATTGGTCTGTCTGTTTTGTACCAATACTTTTATTGTTTCTATAAGTTGGCATTCTAAACAGTGCTGTAGCAACATCCTGCAGTTATGTTTCAAGTTAGTATTTTTGTATTCTTCAGGCAGATACCTAGAAGTGGAATTGCTAGGTCATATGGTATAGCAATATTTCATTTTGAAGAACTTCCATACTGTTTTCCATAGGTGGTGGGCCAGTCTATATTACCATGAATAGTATGCAAAGGTTCCTTTTTCTCCATATACTCACCAACATTTATTGTTTCTGAATTTCTTTTTTTTTTTGGAGACCAGGTCTCGCTATTTTTACCTGTGGTACCATGGACTCAAACAATTCCCAGCCTCAGCTTCCAGGTAGCTGGGATTACAGGCACGTGCTACCACACCCAGCTGTTTTTTTGGGACTAGGGCTCACTACGTACCCTCAGCAGGATTCAAACTGTGATCCCTGGCCCCAACCGCGGCTTCCTAGGCTGCCACCTACAGGCATGTGCCACCATGCCCAGCCTTGGATTTCTTTTTTTTTAATATGGGTTATTCTCCTGTGTATAAACTGGTATCTTGTTATTTTTATTTGAATTTGCCTGATGATAAGCAATGTTTATCACTTTTTCATGTGCCTATTGGTCATGAGTATGTTTTCTTTGGAAAAGTCCCAGTTAGCTTTTCCATCAATTTTATTTGGGTTCTTTGTTTTCTTTTTTTGAATTTTATGAGTCTTTGTAGATCATAGGTATTATCCCTTGTCAGATGATGTACAAATATTTTCTTTCTTTCAGTGGGGTGTCTTTTCATTATAATATTTCTTTCACTGTGCAGAATCTGTTTAGTTTTATGCTGTCACATTTGTTTATTTTTGCTTTTGTTTTCATCACTTCTAGAATTGAGTCCCTAAACATATCACTAAAGCCAATGTTATGGAGTGTTTTGACTATGTTTTCTTGTATGTATTTTATGGTTTCCCATCTTGCATCCAAGTCTTTAATTCATTTTGAGTTAATTTTTGAGTATGGTATGAGCGTGTAGTCTAGTTTCATTCATATGCATGTGACTGTCCAGATTTCCCAGCACCATTTGTTGAAGAGATTTTCCTTTCTCCATTGTATACTCTTGGCTCCTTTACCTTATATTATCTGTTCATTTTAAGTATTGGTTTCCTTCTAGCCTCTCAGTTCAATTCCATTGGCCTGTGTATATATTTCATTATCTCATTGTACTGTTTTGTTTACTATAGCCTTGTGATATAGTTTGAATTCTGGCAGTGTGATATCACCATTCCTCATCTTTCGTGACAATATTTCTTTGACTATTTGTTGTCTTTTATGGTTCCATATAAATATCAGTAATGCATTCTATATTTCTTTAAGAAATTCCTTTGATATTTTTATAGAGGTAACATTGAATTGCTGTGGGCCATATGGCCACTTTAACATGTTAACTTTTCCACTCCATGAATTTAGAGTATCTTTCCTTAATTTGTGTCTTTTTTTTCTTTATTTTAATGGTGTCTTATCGTTTTCATTGAATTTATCTTTCACCTCCTCTGTTAGGTTTGTTTCTAGGTATTCTTTATATATATATATATATATATATATATATAATTTGTGTATACTAATATATATATACATATTTTTTTGAGACTAGGTCTCACTATATTGCCCAGGGTAGTCCTGAACCCGCAGACTCAAGTGATCCCTAGCCTCAGCTTTCCAGGTAGCTGGGATTATAGGCATGTGCTACCATGCCCAGCTCTGTATTAAATATATTTTGATGCTACTGTAAGGGGACTGTTTTCTTGAGTTCTTTCTCTTTTAGTTCATAATTAGATATAACAAGTTTTCTTACCTCATTTTGTGAGAACCATTCTCCTAACTTACTGATTCCCTTCCTCCCTCCCTTTCTCCTTCCTTCCTTTTCTGCTACCATTTAGGCTAGGCCCTTATTTATCATAGTTTAAAAAAAATTCATGAACTAAGTGTTGTACTCAAAAAGAATTTTGAATATTAAGTGACTTTAATTTTGTCAGTCTATTATACATGAAGCTTCTAAATCAAATGACAATGAATATATTAGGTTTAGCCCTCCTGAGGCAGAGGACTTCACTAGGATAGGTAGGAAATGAAGGAAAGTTCAACTTGAAATAGTGGGTGGTATCCCAGTAAGTGGACCCAAAGACAACCTAATGTATAAAGCATACTGAGTTAAAGAAAGCTGGTAATTTTTCAGCAAGACCTCAGTCACAAATTCAATATAGCTGATGAGATATAAAAGAATACCATTTCCTTGGAGAACTTAAAAAAGACAAAACGAAGAAATCTGGATACGGGGTAGGCTTTTAAATTAGTATGTAAAGAGCATAATTGGACTTCCAGTGTTTTAATACCATAATAATAATGTCGAGTATAGGATGGTTGATATATGGCCATCACTTTGTTAATCCTTGAGATATAAGATTGGAATTACATTACAGGAGCAAAATAGAAAACTGATTTACACTATTTGGATCACAACATTAAGACATCCGGACAATATTAAGACTCAATATTATTGATCTCATTAATGAACTAGACTTAACTTTTTCCTTATTAGGCTCATTATATATATCCCAAAGCTGGGAAAACGTTAGCATGCTCTCCATATGAAGAATGGATAATTGGAAGATAATTATCAAGCCTATGCATTGTTCTACAACATATAAAACCTCTACCTAAAACCTCCAGAAGTTAACAAGTAGTTAGACTAGCTACTACGAACAGTTCATATAGAAGACAGCCTAAGATAGAAGGCTGGAATCTGACATCAAGCACTATTTCGGCCCCCAGAAGACTAATGTAAAGTTTGGAATTCAGTCCTGGACATGTTCAACTCTAGGTTGGAAATAAAAAAAAAAAAAAAAAAAAAACATTTGTATCAATTCTGGTTTTAATAGGAGTGACTTAGGGTGACGGTTCACAGGTGACATGAGAGCTCTTACTTTCTGCACATATGTAGATAGCATCAACATTTCTTTAGGTGAAGATAATTTAGGAAATAGAAGACCTAAACTTGTAAGTGAAAACACAAATCCCCTGTCTGTTTGACTCAATGATTTACTGTTCTTTTTCCTTCTCCGTATATACCTCCTTCACTTATTTAAGACTGCTCTCCATTGGCAAGTTTTGTCATGTCTGCATTCTAAAATGTCCAGATATCCACTTTTAATAATCCCATTACTATTATAGCTACCAGCATCTTGGGTTGAATTAATGAGGTAGCCTTGAATTGCCTACTAACTGGCCTCCTGGCATCTATTTTTGCCCTCCTGCTGTCTATCCCCATCACATCAGTCAAAATGATCCTTAAAACCTAAATCAAATCATTTCACCCCTCTGCTGCAGACCCTCTTAGTGTTTCCCATCTCTGGGTAATCAAAGTCCAGTACTTCCTATGACTCAGAAAGTCCCATATGTTTTCAATCCCGTTACTACCAATGTGACCTTATTTCTAATCACTCCCTTGTCTTCTCTGCATGAATTGTTCTGGCATCAGTGCTATTCCTCTGTCAAGTAAAGAATACTCCTGCTTCAGGGTTTTTGCATTTGTTCTTCTTTCTTCATGGAGTGCTATTTCAATAGGTATCTCTG